>JAXBDA010007853.1:0-16408 GCA_036023075.1 Gaultheria prostrata
TTCCGAGAGAGCGCACAATTACCGTGTGGCTTGATCGCGTTAAATCGTGAGAATCATAAATCTATTTAGACTATAGGTGATGTGAACCTTAGCCCGGACCTCTTATTTTAATTTCGAGCAACCTTTTCTTTTCAGTCTTTAATTTAAATCTTTAGTTTTAAAATCACCAACAAACCAAGAAACGAAAGGGTTGGCTACCTACAGCTAAAAAATTACCATTTAGATCGATAAACTATTTTTCTTCATAAAACCGTTCTCTGTGGATTCGACCTCGGACTTTCCGAGTTATATGTTTGCAACCGATTTCATAGCCCTACGCTTGGGGTTAGGCACTTTGAGATACACTCTTTGGTCGCAAGCATCTAGAGACTCGAGATTCAATTTCGAAAATATAAGATAAATGAAAAAAACTTTAGGTTGATATAGATGAAAGTAACACAAGAGTCGGTGTTACATATAGTTGGCTAGAAAATATAGGCGTTACAGATATGAATCATATGACCGTTGGAATATAATCGGTACAAAAATATGACCGTTTATCGTAGAGCCGTTGCAAACGACTATTGGAAAAATAGCCGCTACAAACTTAGAATAGATCTGGTAAGAAAATGTAACAGTTAAAAAGAATTACTAAAAAATGAACATTTATTAAATTAAAAAGTACAAGTATAAAAAAAGAATAATTTAATAAAGTTAGATTAGAGGGTGTGATACAGGCATACAGCGTACTTTTTTTTTTTGATCAGGTTGATACTGATGCTCAGTGTGGCGGCTCACTATCACAACCGCTCCTTTACAAGTCGCTATCCGTTCCCTTCCCCATCCCGTTCAAAACGACGCCGTATGACCCGATCGATTTTGGTCAAAACCCGCCTTCTTCCTACAATGTGCTCGTCTAATCCTGAGAAGACGGCGACGGCAAAACCTCGTCTTTCTCTCCCTCTCCACTTCTCCACCCCCCCCATTTCACCCCCACCGTCACTGCTTTGTCAATTGAAAATCGGCCAATTGAAATTGAGTTGAAGGAATTCCAAGGTCAAAATCTAGGGTTTCTGATCGAGGAGGAGGAGGGAGGAATTGGAGGGATGCTCGTGTTGGAGAAGAAGAGTGATGTTACTGCGGCGTTTTCGATGGATCATTGGCTTTAATCCCAATAAGAATCCTTCTTCATTCTCTCCTTCTTCGAATCATCAAAAGAGGCTATCTAATGCACCCTTGCCACCTCGACCACCGCCCCCTCCGCCTCCGCCCCTGCCAAAGCGTAAGCAGCCAATGTTGGATGCCGTACACGAGATTGCCATCTACATTCATCGGTTCCACAATCTCGACCTCTTCCAGCAAGGGTAAATACGTGTCACCGTTGTTGTTATTGTTATTTTCAGATACTACTACTACTACTGCTGCTATTTTTTATCACATGCTTTAGTCATTTTCTGAGTTTAGTTGTATTTACTTCTCATCCCCACCCCAACAGTGTTTCGGTTATGTGTCTTCGAGTAGGCTTTAATATCTAAGTCACATAATGGCCTAATGGGCTTGCGTGAACGTGAAAGTGTCTTCTGAAAAACTATCTCAAAACTATTAAAACTAGCAAGAGCAGGATTGAGAGTAGGAGGGTAAAGCGAGGATTGAGGGTGAGCGTGGAGGTTCTTACTGAAGGATGATGTGATCTAGGTTATTATCCGCATAGTGGGAATGTTCTTTTTCTTTTCTTGTAGAAGTAGCCACACTGCTGAACTGCATAAATCGCCTGTATTCTTTTGTGTTGTGTGTTTGTTTTAGTCTTTCTGCTTTGTTTGTGTGGATCGAAATGTCTATGATTTATTTTAATTTGTTCACACTTTTTTCCTTGTGCAGATGGTATCAGATTAAGATTACAATGAGATGGGAGGACAGTGAAAACACTTCTATTGGAACTCCGGCTAGAGTGGTTCAATATGTAGGTATGCAAGTTTTCCCTTTCAAGTAACTTGATGTGGGCATGAAGCAGTAAACATGGAATTATACTAGTTGTGCCTAAGAAAATGCTTAAATGATCTTTTTGGGTTTGGACCGAAGTCGTGTATTATGGGAAAAAGTTTGTATTGAGTTTATTGAAGAGTGTTATGAAAAAGTGACCTGACTCTTTTTAAAGGCAATTTATTTTAGAAACTAAAAGGAATACGTTAAAACGTGTCGTCGGAGTGAGAATTAGATGGGTCTGACACATATATAGAGGTTGATTCATATTGTTCGCTTTATCTCTGGAGTTACTTATATCTTTCCTTCAGGGGCTGGTAGTCTTGGATTGATGGTTCTTCCTGATGAACTACCATCTAACTTTGCTCTTTCTTTGAGTTGCAGCTCCTGATGTTGGTGCTGATGACGTATATGGAGTTTGGAGGATTGATGATACAGATCACAGTTTCTCAACACACCCTTTCCGGATCAAATATGCAAGGCAGGACGTCCTTCTATCTGTCATGATTGCATTCAATCTATCTCTGAGTAAATATGAGGTATTGGTCCCTTTGCACGCTTGCCAATGTGTAAAAAGCAACTATAGTTATAAGATAAACTGAGAAAGTGTGCTGGAAAGAGTGGTGATCTTTTTCAAGCACAAGGCAGCAGGGTAATGTCATTAATTTCTTGGTAACGGACTATACATGCATGCCCTATAACGGCATTACCGTTCCTTCCACTTCTGTATGGGGAAACTTTCTTGCCCAAGGATGGAACCAATGCCAATATGTGCAGAAAGACTGCTTGATCAATTCCTTGGAATGGTCGATATTTTCAGCATTTAGAGAGGTGTATATGCTCTATTTATTGTCTGGTCACTTTCTTTTGTACATGGGTGACATTCCCTTGATGTCTTTTCAACAAATTTATCGCCAAAAAAAAAAAAAGAAATTAAAAAGGATTTAGAAAGACTGCAATGGCATAACATTTTAGTCCTAGAGACTACCTGTCATTATTTATGGGTCTGTTGATCTTCCATCTGTGTATGCTCACGTCTTTCTTCAATTGTATGCCATTCTTTATGTACTCATCAACTATTACATGTTTGAAACTAATATAGCTTAAAATACCAGGGTTTGCCTACATCTGCTGTCATTTTGAAATTTGAGCTTATGTATGCCCCTGTATTGGAGAACGAGTAAGTTCAGAATTATATTTTTTCCCTGCTCTCTTCTTTGCTAAACGATGATGATGGGAGAATTTTTTGTCGTCCTACTCATACTTTGTAACTTGCAAAGTGGACATAGATATCCAATCTAAACCCAAACTTGCTGTTCAATGTTCTATTTGCAGGTCTGGTCTGCAGACTTCTTTGGATGCATGCTCTACTGCAGTCCATGAATTTCGAATTCCTCCTAAAGCTCTTCTGGGACTGCATACATATTGCCCTGTACATTTTGATGCTTTCCATGCTGTGCTTGTTGATATAACTGTACATATCAGCCTATTGAGGGGTGGTTTTCAGACTGCCTCGGCGAAGGTACCCAGGTCTGTTGCAGATTCCAGTGTCTTAAACTGAGTAATAGACCAGGGTCACATTTCTCTAATAATGTAAACCAGTATTTTTGTACTGGTATTTACTATTTAATGCTAAAAGTTTAATGGTTGAACTAAATGCCCCCTGTAAACTTTTCCGAAGCAACTTGATTCATTGGACTCTTTTCAGCGACTCTTCGGCTATCAAACATGTAGCTGATGGAAATTTTGACAAGCCAAAGCAAGTATGTGCTTCACAGACTACTGTTTGATGACTTCTTTACCTGACTTTCATGATTAATCTTTTTGCGTCTAGTGTTCATATGTATTTTCTGGTTGTGATTTCCTTTCATTGCATCGGTAGGATCCGTTGATTGCACTTCTATTGAAAATGCTCTTCACACATGCTTCGTCATTATTGGTAGACTCAACTGGGCAACAATCACAGATAACGAGACTTGAAACTTGGACCTTGTCAGGATAGCTAATCGTAATTCAATTATTTGACTTTTATGGAACTGTCTTGGGGGCAAGTATGCATGCCAGTCTTTAACCAGGGGTGAATCCAGAATTTAGTGACAGTACGTATGATTTTTGTACTTGTAATCCCAACTAATGCTACCCCAGAATGCTAAACAAAGAGTTGATACCAATTCATATCATGAAATTCCTTCCGTTTTTGTTCTCCAATCCCGACAACTTTCCATTCCCTTTATAGAAAAATGTGGTACAAATTGAGGACAAATGGACTGAATCAACCACACAAGTCTCATTGAGCAAAATACAATTAATAAATACAATTTGTAAAACTCAGCCTACATTATCAACGAAAAGTCCCAAATCCCCTTAAAACACGAAATACAAATCATAAAAATGGCTCCGCCACTTGGAGACCAGTGAGGGCACAGGCCCTCATTGGATTTTTGTGTTTTACTTTCTTTTTGCTTTCTGCATTTGTAGAAAATATATTAGAAGATTCATTTGTATATCACCATTTTTTTTTATAGAAAAAATTATTGAGTGCTCTTGGGGCGCGACAAATGGTGTTATAGCGTCATTCTCCTACATATATTTATGTGGGACTCAAGACTAATTATATGAGTTTCACCTAAATATGTGATGATGAAGGCCGATAAAAAAAAGTGATGGAGAATGATGTTAGGGCACCATGTGGCGATGCCTCAGGACCACTAAATAATTAATTACTCACAATCAAGCCTCAATCCACTGAATTTTTGCCTCGAAACTACGTGTTTAGGAATTTGTTTTCCCTATATTACCATATAATCTAAGTCAAGCGAGACTTCTTTTACGTTCTCCCTTATTTCTCTCTCTCTCTCTTCTTAAATCTATCAAAATAGCTCCTCTCTCCTTTGTGTTGAAGAAAATGTGATATAGTTAAGCACTATTCAGGAGGAATATTTCTTGAAGAAAAATTAAAAATGAAAATCAAGGTATGTTAGATTCTTAAAGAAGAGAGATTTTTGTATTGTGCCCTCACTGGTACAATTTTGTGGCTACGCCACTGATCATAAACCTACATGCTCGTTATCAACTGCGATTTTGAATGCAAAACCCAATCATGGTTTCCGGAACATAGAAACTCTGTAAATCAAAACAGAAAATCCGAAACAAGTTACAATTAAGGCTGTTGTTTTGATTTTACCACAAGACAAAAGTAGGGATTGATTATTTTGATGCGGGTTAGCAAATATGGAGTGGACAAATCTGGGTGCGGCTCCTGGAAGAAAAGATAAGAGGGAGGGAGAGTGACTGAGGATCAGAAGCAACAAGTTACGAGCAGACCATTGTTCTTCTGCTTTTGTTTTCTCAGAGGGAGGGAGGGATGTCAAAGCTATGAAATCTGCGGAAATGTATGCATATCCTAGGCGAGTTTTCCAATGCAGTGGGGTCACTTGACCCTTCTTGCCCAATGCTCACTTCGCCCCGAATTTAAACTCGACTAGATTTAAGCACAAGATCTGCCTCTTGGCTTTTTGTAGGTTGTTGGGTTGTTTGAAGTGGAGAATGAAGCAGGACAACTTAGGAAATTGCAGGACAGTGCTCTCTACAGTTGGCTATGCCTATGTGTTACGTTGGGTTTAGGCCTTAGGGCAAGGAAAGGTTGTGTGGCTGTAGTTCCAAAAAGGTAATCATCTGAAGAGGTAATAGAAGTCACTATATAGGTAATAATGACTTAATAGAAGTTTTGCCATCTGTCCCTCTTGTCCAAGTTGATTTATTGTATACACCTCTTCCTTCTTTTCTTGTAACGAAATCAGGAAATATTTATTTTGTTAGACAAAAGCACATCGCCATACGATATTGGTTTGGCAAAAACCTGGGAGTTATGGTTGCAGTTATTTGTTGATCCTCTTCCATTGTTTCTAGCTAATATGGTATCTTCACTGGAATAACAATTACAGTTTACAATTTTGCGTCTGATTATTGAGTCAACTAGTTCGTATATTACTCTAAACAGGCCATGCTTGTCAGAGCACTATTAACTTCCCGGGACATTCTTCTTGAAGAGCTACAAAACCTTAGCAAATCAATTAATCAGATAATTGATTTGAGTGAATTTACTTCTGAACTGGATGATTCAAAGTTGTTTGGTTCTTCTCTGCAACGAGTTGTGGAGACTCCACATGCTGTAGTTTCAGCAGAAGCATCCACCATGACACAAATGGGTTATGAGGTATTAATTTTGTGCTGCATATTTCTTATTGATCTGTTCGGAATCCTGATCTTTATGAGGCTTTGGCTTACCATTTTTATTTTCATCCTTGAACAGAAACCAAATGGTATTGTTGATTTCAGAGATCATGAGTTTTTCCAGTCCTTATCCAAGGATGAACTCTTGAACTCCTTCCACTCACTTGGGAGTCAAATACTGCACTTGTGGAACACGTTTCTGAAATTTCATAGGTTTGTTCGAATACTGACTTAAATTCAATGATTGTGTACTTGCTATATCTATCTGAAGGTAAGTGGGCAATACATTTATTCTTTGCTTTTTATGTATTCTACTATTCTGGGATGCTAGAATGAGGAGTCAACACATTCGTTAATAGCAGAGAAGCCACTTATTTTTTCTTGCCCTCTACTGAATAATAAAAACCATATGTCAAAAACTTATGTACCTATTTTTTAATTTTTTTATCGGCAAAAAAGATATTTATAAGCTCGATAAGGGTGTATCAGAGGAGAAAAGAAAACAAGAGAGTTCTCACGGAAAGAGAACCTAAACAAAATACTGAAAGAGATAGCAGGGGGTGGACAATGAAATCCAACCAAAAGTTGGATGCCAACCGTGAAGGCAATGGTTGTAGAAAAAGAGAGAGGACACCAAGAGATAAAAATATTGCAGCCAAAACATGACAAGGCTGAAAAAGAATCAAATTCTAATAAGCCTGATACCGTCAAGACAACCTTTGAAGTCTTCCACAGAGTACTGTGAGATGTTGTTCAACCCTTTGATCCAGAAACCTATCCTAGTTTTTGCTAGGTCTGCAACCTCTTCCCATTCTGTAGCAATTGTTGAAGATGAGGTCATTTCTTGCATTACATAGAGACCACGAAACTGAGTAAAAGCATGTCTCCCAACACATTTTCTCCAAGGTTTTAAAAGGAAAGGAAAAGAAGAAATTTGAGTTGGCGGCAGAGTAGAAGGGTAGGCCCAATCCATGACCCTCCAACTAATATTAGGGTACCTTACATTCCAAGCAAATTGACATTGTAGCAGGAGTTGTGTTGATGAGATTGACCTGTCAACAAGCAGGGGGGGCATAGATCTTGACTGAGGGCAACAAGGTTGGACCTCTGATAAAAAAAAGAAAGAATAATGTTGCACCTAGCAAGAGTTGTTCTTGATGCAATATTACTTGGCAGAGCTAGCCAATCAAAGATTTAACTGTGAAAGAATGGTCAGAATTCCAAGACCAGGAGAGGCAGTCAGGCCTTGATCTGTTCAAACTAAAACTATTGAGCATCCGGTTCACATTTTCTAGCAGTTCCAACTCCCAAACAAAAAGGCTCCAGAATTGCAGATTCCATTCATCACCTGAAACATTAGCATATCACATACAAATGAATCCCTTTGGGTTGAGAGGAGGAATAGCCTGGGGAAGATATTCATCACCCAGCCAAATGCGTTCCCAAAATCTGGTTGCATTCCCTGCTTGAACTTTTTGAACCCTTGCAAAATGATGCTGCCAATTACAGAATTTGCTTTGACCTATGAAGCACCAACACTTCTAGGATCTAGAGGTCGGAGTGTCCCTATGTCTGACACAGGGACACGTAAAAATACTTATATAGGACACACCACGTGGTGTGTGCATTAAATTTTCAATTAATATTTCTAGGGGGACACGGGAGGGACATGTATAGGGACACAACAAGGGTTAAATATGGTATTTTTAAAAAATTTCTAGGGTAGATGTCTATTACTTCAATTATTTAGGGTTAAAAGTTTTATATGGTGTATATACTATGCATGTTTATATGTATTGACGCTTCATGTTTATACATATAACTATGTTTCTGCTTGTATAAAACAAATTGTTAAAGCCTTGTAGCAGGAAACTTGTAAAATGGTGCCGCTCCCACCTTAGGAACGCGCTCTTGCGCTCCCAACTAAGGAGCTTGATTGGAGCCCGCTTCTTACGAAGATATGAGCTTTTGTATGATCCTTATATAGAAAAGCAGGGATTTATCACTCTTGCTTTATAAATTGGTCTCCAATTTAACTTGTATAACAAGTCATGATATCTTGAAAAGAAAACCGTATAATTGTAACACTAGCCCATCTCCTACACTTATGGTGGACTCTAACTATGTTTTTACTCCTTTCAATGATTGAACTTTTAATTGCATTCTAAGGGTGCATAATTTTTGTAATATATGTACATATTCCTTTTACGCTCCCAACTTGGGAGCTTGAAGCTTCTATATCTGTCCACTCCCACTTCACGCAACTAAGTGTTAAAGCATCCAATTCAACCAATTGACAATGAGTGGAGAGGCCGCCGAGGTCATGTACTAAGCTTTGGAGGTTGATGACCATATAAATAATGAAGTTGCCCCTCTCTCTAATAGCTCAAGCTTTTAGATGCGTTGGTGGTTAATAATCTAATATGGTATTAGAGCATGCATAGATCCTGTGTTCGAACCTGAGCATCTACCTGATGATTAAAATTTACATGTGTTTAGCCTGCTTATGGAGGAAAGCCTTGCTACACGTTCAGGGCGTGTTGAGAATATAAATAATAAAGTTCTCTCTCTCTCTCTCTCTCTAACAGCCTAAGCTGAGACAAGTTCTAACACTCCCCCGCACATGCGACCCTTGGCTTGCATATGGAGAGGTAAACTACGGATGCATAACATAGGGATCATAACAAACAGTGATGCGCTTAAGGCACAAACAATGGGGCGATTAATCAAGAGAGTCTTCTCCAAAAGCCTCCGAAAGTCTAGCTCTAATACCATGTTAAAACATCCAACTCAAAACCAATTGGCAATGAGTGAAGAATGAAGTTTGGCCGGTGGAACGCCAGGCATCATCCGGGGTGCCCATAGCACTGCGGGAAACTCTTTTGCCATTGTCCTTTCTTGCCATTTAATCTCCTCTTAATTCCGGCAAATAGTTTTGATGGCAAAATAAGAAAGTCAATACTATGTAAAAGAGAGAAAGGGTTTGGGAGAGATTTTTTTTGAGATATAGTCTAATGGCATGAATGATAACGGCCTTGTTTGTTGGGTAGTTTTGGGTATTTTAGTTTTGTTTGTTTTGGTAATGGGTGGAGAGAGAAATGATGGTGATAATTGGAGATAAGGGTAATGTGTGTGTGTGTGTGTGTGTGAGAGAGAGAGAGAGAGAGAGAGAGAGAGAGAGATAACGTAAAAACCCCTGAATGGGTACAAACTATAGATAAGGAATCAAATCACTAGAATCATTGTGTAGTTACAGATACTTATCCAAACGAATTAAATCCTCGTAATGTTCTAACTTCTAAGTACCACCTGCCGAGTCACACGTACACCGCACCCAATGATCTTGATCGCCAAAGCCTTCCAATCGTTTTCCTTTCGAACTCCACAAAAGGGCTTAACGCAAAGAACGATGATGTTGATGTAAAAACCTCACTAAGATGATTACTTGGCTTAGAGAATCAATCGATCTTTGAAGTTCTTCGAGATTAACAAACCCTAGCCGCCACAGATGTTTTGAGATGAAAAATATGTGTGCTAAGACATAAAAAAATGGCTAGTCATTCTTCTTGACCTAATGGATCGATATTCATACAGCTGACTTCCAAGTGTATCAAAAAAATGCAGCTTTTGCTTTGGCTGAAATTTTTGCTCCAGCGAAATCGTCTGTCTTGAATCTGTCAAGTAAAGCAGTGGACTTGCTTGAGTGGTTGCTTGAGCAATTTCTGAAATCAGCCAAGTTGCTTGTTTAGCTAGAATGATGCTTGAAGCCTTGAACACTTTTCTTTAATCACATCGAAACATAGCTACAGGTATACGTCCCAAATTAGATAACAGATAAGATACAATAAGTTGTGAAGAATCTAGTAGACAAAGGACTCATGAATCCTGCAAAAATAAGACATGGGCATGGTTCGGAATCCTCAAGAAATACTTAACAAAATCCAATTAAATTTAATATAATAAATTGTGAAATACAAATTTTCCCGCTTTGTATATCATTGTGATATGTGAAATTCTGCTATGGTTGATAGTCACATGTTAGCAAGTGTCTAAAAAGTGTTTATCACATTTATTTGTTAGTCATGGAGGCTAAAAAAATGTTGGACACATTGTAGAAAGAGTATCGGCCATGTCTCTTGATTTAGTTTTTATTTTCTATTTACGGACATGAAAAAAAGAGTATTGGACAATTGTTCGAGGAGTCCTGGTGTCGTATACGGTATACAGACAACACCACCTTCTTTTAAGTGTCCGCTTCTTAGGTTGTTCTAAGGCCAATATAGACTGTTTCTATACTTATCGTACCCACCCCTTTGTCATCCAATTAGAACTCCCACCTCTCCTTAGGACTCAATAGTCCCGAGTACGCGTGATTATTATCTCGATCATAGACAACACCTACAAATATGGGATTACCCTTAGTTCGAGATTACAAGTCCCATCCCATGGCCCCTAGTGTTTTCCACTCCTAATCTTGTGTGGTGTATGCATGACAGCATGAGATATATGGGTGTCAAGACTCATTTGGGTGTTGGTTAATGATATTTCATTTTTCACACCAAAAATAGATAATTATAAATTGAGCTAAACCTCAATTCAAATTGAACAGTGGTTGAAGTCCAGGTATTGTACCACGGGATCAAGAGGCTAAGTTATTGTATTTTAAGCAAGAAAAAGTGATTGGAGTTTGGTTAACATAAATCATCTAAATAATTAAAAGTAAGAAAGATGGTGAATTAAATAATTTGGAAAAGATCTTAGGTTTCGAATCCACCCTAACTTCGTAACCAAGTAATTATATTAATTTAGGAAATCAATTACCAAAACGACAATGATTTGCTAAAAGCTATAAGCCCTAGCGAGATCGCCAAGAAAAACACATGTAATTGAGAACAGGGCATAACCTGTCTTCGGTTGGCATGAATCGTCTTCGATTCTATAAATAATTAATCTAGGCACGTCTCGTTTCCCCTAGGCATAGACAATCCTAATCCTCAATTCCATGCGCCAAGAATATTTTTTGTATGATCCCTGCACATGTAAACAAGTTTGGAAAATAATAACGCTTCATTAAAAGAGGTCTCATACCTGTACAATCATCGGTTTGATAATCAGAATCCAAAATCAAAATAAAACATCATTACTTGGTTAGGGTTTCATCTACACTGTAAGAAGATGATTAGTTGCTCAAGGGAAGTAGAGAATAAGATGATGTTGGTTTAATCACCATAATCAAGAACATCATCTTCGTTCACTCAATGCTGTCTTCATATGCTCTTCAACAGCGCCCCAATTCCGCGGCTTATTCCCCGTCCAAATCTGACTGCCTTAGTAAGCATAACATTCATTGTACAAGGGTTCAATGCATTAATCACATATAAGGTCCATGGGACTTTATGTAATAACAAATCATCCTTCCAACTTTGAAACACTTTGCACTTGACCCCAACTTCTTTTAACTCTTGTTTTTATCCCAAATCTTGACCAATGAGCTCGAATAACCTACAAACACAAAAACACAAAAATAATTATCAAATAACAAATATAAATAATTAGTAAATGTAGTTTGGAGGCCAAAATATGCATATGACAGGTACTACTAAAGCGATGGAGATTCAAGCGAAAAACGTATGTTAGACTGTTGAGGATGCTACATGTGTCCGGTGCAAAAAAGCCACAGCCAAGCCACAAAGCTCACTCTAAATGGGTCCAGATTTGAAATAATATTGTCTTAGCTGCGTCTTTTGATTTGTTTGATGGTCTGCAATTTGTTTGTTCTACTTTTCAGGGTATATTCTTGTGCTGAAGCCAGATTAAGCATCTTATAAAACTTGTTTATTTGTTTTGCCCAAATGATATCCAGTTTCAAAACCTCTAGAATCCTGCTATTTTGTCTGGCCTTATATTTATGGCAGAACTTCAAATGCTTATGTTTTGTTTGATATTAGGGGTAACGAAACGAAGATTTTGGATTTTTTGCGAGATGCATGGGCTAATGACAGGAAAGCTGAATGGTCAATTTGGATGGTGTACTCTAAGGTTGATATGCCTCACCAATACATAAGTAGTGGCGTTGATGACTCCTATCGTGGAGCACATGGAAAAGCAGCAGTTATCCGGAAGTTAACTGAGGATGTAATATAATGAAGACCTACTTTTACTTGTGTAATTTTAAATTGGAATTTTTTTTCATTTTTCCCTTTAACCTCTAGGTTAAAGTTTTAGTTGGTTTGCTACTTCATATTTCTTTTATTGTTGAGGCTACGTGTGCTTTACAGCATAGTAATCTGCTTTATTTGTTCGGTTCCTTTGTAGCCTGCACAAACTGCTGCAGTACGAGCTGAGCTTCATCGACGTAGTATAGAGCAAATGAGGGTGAGTTATATACTGCTGTGTGAATTGTGACAATGTTTTATTCTGCATGTATGTTGGAGTTAATGAGCAATTATTTGAACTTTGCAGATCAACAACAGGTCTATACAAGACCTGCATATATTTGGCGATCCTTCACGTATTCCAATTATTATTGTCGAACGTGTGGTGAATGCTCCTTTACGTTCCACTAGTGGAAATTCATACTTCGTACATCCCAACCAGAAAGATGCACCTAGCTTGCTCACTGATATTGGGTCCAAGGCAAAACACAAAGTATCTGGTCCTGGCCCTCAACAACACGGTCGTGTATTGAAGATTGTCGTCTTTGTGCATGGTTTTCAGGTATGTATTGGATGCTCATGCATTATGGCTTAAATTGACAGATCTTCTCGTAAGTTTTGCTCCTTTATTTTGTTCTGCTTTATTATTTTCTCACCTTGAAGGATTTCACCATGCTGCATTTGTTTCTTTTGAGCAAGTAAAACTTAACTATTGGTTTGTTTTATTTATGTTCGTCAGTTTGTCTTGGTTGTTTGTCCTGTAAAAGTATTTGCAATCCGGCATCAAAAAAAGAAGAAGTATTTGCAATCAACTTGAGGTTGAATTTCATCTTATGCAATTAATCTAGTTCCATAAGATTCGAAGGAGTCATGTGGAAGTAGAGCTTTATAATGCTAGTAGTGAAATACACAAATATACCTTGAAGCATGCCAAGAACATGGTATCCTTGTATGCGCTCGCTTTGCCTAGCAGCCACAGCCCCGTTTTCACGTTTCAGCCAGAGTAAATGAAAGCGAAAGCGATGCCGTAGCAGCAGTGAGTGAAATGAGAGCATGCAGATCTTTTTATTTATTTAAGTATTATGCGAAGTAAGAACACTGTCATTAGGCCTTGTCATTAATTGATTGTAAAATATGTTTTCAGTGCTTGGGAGTAGGTAGACTTGGATTGTGGGATACTGTTTTGGGTTTATAAGGTGCGAATGTTGGTTTTAGGTGTTTTACGTCAAACAGAGAGAACGGGTAACATACTTTTCAGTAACATCAGGGGAAAACATGTGAAAGAAGGACAAGCTGCAAAATGAAAAGCATAGACTATCACACCTATGAATTCATATTTAATCACAATCCATGTGAAGTGATTACACTATCAAGAAAGACCGACAGAAATTCAAAAACCCCAATGAGTGAATCAATCATCGAAAGGGAGAGCAGTCTCATGATCTACTATGTGGATTTGTAGTGTCTAAAACATGATAGGATCTGGTCTTTCTAAACTATATAATTCTTGTCATCCAATTAACAAAAAAGAAGTATGCAACTGGCAAATGGCTCGCTATATTAGCATGATCAGTTGTGCTATTAATTTGCAACTGCATTTTTGTACTTAAAATATGCAAACTTTGAATATTAAGGCCCAATAAAGTTGGGCTCTTGGATGTATTAATGTGTCTGAAAACCTGCTCCGCTATCCTTACACCATTTTGACACTACCAAGTATTGCTTGAGCCTTGTAATCAAGTCTAACGAGCCATCTCTTGTACACTTAAGGTAATCTAACTTTGAAGTCGTCTTCTTTTCTTCCATCTACCTTTCAAGTCTAGAATGTCGGTTTGAGTGAGCTGGATAATCTTATTATAGATGTTGATCTGATCTTTTAATTTGACGACATCGTTGGATACAAAGAAGAGTACCGAGTAGCAATAAATATTGGACTGAAGTTTGCCTAATATGCATCAATGGAATATGATCACCAGTCAATCTGTGCATTTTTAGAAGGCTTATGTGTTCACAGGTGACCCCTTAAATTTGAGGCTGATCAAGATATCTTAATGCAAGCTGAACTAACTTTAGTTCCACTGGCCAAGCTGTTGCAGCATGGCTTCCATTATTCATCTAGAAGCAGAATTAGCAATCTGGTGCAATTGCTCCCTACTGGTCAAAACATGCCAGAAAGAGAGACCTTCATTTAGTTGTTTGATTGTTGTTAATCGTTTACCATCTTTTCCTCCCTTAAATGGGTCCAATATTGGGAGTTGTTTGATCCAACTATATTGACATTATTTAGGTCTTCCACTACGGAGTTCAGCTAGGTAATCATCGTCAGTTGTCAGGATATTTTGTGAAGTATATTTCATTGATGTCATGTACATTGTATTTCTATGAGTACATCAATTAACCTTACTGATTACTGCATCATAAATAGGGACATCATCTGGATTTACGGCTTGTTCGGAATCAATGGCTTTTGATAGATCCCAAAGTAGACTTTCTTATGTCAGAGGTGAATGAAGAAAAAACGTCTGGGGACTTCAGAGAAATGGGACAAAGGCTAGCTCAAGAAGTAACTTCATTTGTTAAGAAGAAAATGGATAAAGCCTCAAGATCTGGAAGTTTAAGAAATATCAAGCTTAGCTTTGTTGGGCATTCCATTGGAAATGTCATAATAAGAACTGCGTTAACAGGTGTGCACTTTTAGCTTCGGAGATCTGTTTTGCTATTTTACTTAAGGAGCACTAATTAAATTCGTTGATTCTTGCAGAGGAAATTATGGAGCCATACCTAAGATACCTGTATACATATCTTTCGATATCTGGCCCACATTTAGGTTACCTGTACAGTTCAAACTCATTATTTAACTCTGGACTGTGGCTCCTGAAGAAGTTCAAGGGCACACAGTGCATTCATCAGCTTACTTACACTGACGATCCAGATCTGCAAAGTACTTTCTTGTATAGACTCTGCAAGGTACTAAACAAACTTCCTCATTCCCCACCTCATTGTTAGGAGGTTTAAAGATGAATATATATCTCCCTTCAAAGCTAGTATATGAGCCTGAGCGGCCTCTCCACTCATAGCCAATTGGTTTTGAGTTGGATGCTTTAACATGGTATCAAAGCTAGGCTTTTAGAGGCTTTTGGACATGACTCTATGTCGTTGATGGTTAGTTCCTCCTTTGTTTGTCGTTATGGTTGATAGTTGTGGTATGTGTTGAATCATTGTTTACCTCACCATGTGCGAGTCAGGGGTCGCACATGCGGGGGAGTGTTAGAGCTTATCTCACCTCGGTTAATAATCGCCTTCAAAACTAGTATATGAGCCTAGGCGGCCTTTGCACACGTTGCCAATTGATTTTGAGTTGGATGCTTTAACAATTTTTTTGTCCAAGGAGGATGGAGTTGTTTCTTCTTTCTCCTTGGCTTAAGTTCTGATGTAGTTTCCTTTCTATATTATAGCAAAAGACACTGGAGAATTTCAAGAATATAATTCTGTTATCTTCACCCCAGGTAATTCATTAACTTTTGGAGGTTTTATTTTGTCTATCCTGTACTTGCAATTTTCTGAATTCATATGACACTATCTTAGCCACATGGTTATTTGGGGACAGTGATAGGGTTTTTATTAGGCCCAAACTGAATAGGATAGTTTCGATATGATCTTTTGTGGGTTTCTTACATTATGAACTCTTTGTTCGTTCTCAAAAACAAAAAAATCCTCCTCTTTTTAAAATGCTTTGAAAGGGTTTCACATTAACTTGGAATATATGGAAACAGTACATCATCATGGAGGGATTTGTTTCTTAATCTTGCGTAGTATGATTTTTAGTTTTGTTACTGGTGTTAAGCAATCAATGTGGTTTTTGAGGATGCAACTGATGAAGAGCTCAAGTAAACCAAACCAAACCAAACTGAGCCTTATGTCCCAAATCAATTGAGGTCGGCTACATGAATCCTTTTCCTCCACTGAGCTCTATCAAGTGCTGCTTCCTCACTTAGCCCTAGTAGACTCAAATCCTTGCGCACTACCGCATCTAAAGTCAATTTGGGTCTTCCCCTCCCCGG
>JAXBDA010007854.1:0-16407 GCA_036023075.1 Gaultheria prostrata
GAGAGAGAATTAGAAAGGGAGAGCAGAAGGGAAAGAGAGAGGAAAGGGAGAGAGGAGAAGGAAGAGGAGGTGAAGAGAGGAGAGAAGAGGAGAGGGTGGAGGTTTTAGCGGCAGACGGCGGCCATGGCAGTGGCGGCCATGGTTGCCGCTGCAATCTCCTTTCATTCTTTTTTTCTTTTTTTTGCTTCTATTCCCCCAGAACATGCCAGCTGGACAGTTTTCGTCCAAATTTGGACGGTAAATTGGGTCGGGGACCTATTTGAATAACGGTGGACAAGGACAGGTGCCTAATTGAAATAAACTAAAGGATAGGTGTTTTGGGGACATTGGGGTGAAAGAATAGGGGTTTTTTTGAAATTTCCCCATTCAAAAAATGAAACTTGTAATACGATTCATCTTACAAAGGTAAAAATGAAAAATAAATTCCGCGATCTGGATATCATGTTTTTTAATAAAAACTTTCCAAATCAGTTTTGGAGTGGATGTCACGGCATTCCGCACACGGAAATGCACCAAGACCATTGTTGCGCAGGCCTTGTGTGCCTAATCCTGAATACATTTTTTTTTGCCATTCGATATACATCAGTGGGGTATTAACGGGGGAGTTAGTGAGTTACTCCGGAATACATTAAGGAATAGAAATTGTTTGTTTAGAGTTTTGTTAAGTGTATCATCCCGTTAAAAAATAAAGTTGACATTCCAAATGTATTTCCATCATGTTTACCGACTTTGGGAATAATTTTATTTTTTCACAAGTATTTGTCTTGGCAGGCCGGAATGGACCGAATCGGTAGGTAGGCCGATGGCCTAATTCGGGCCCAACGCTAATGGAGCACGTTCAGAGCCCAACTCCTGTGGCCCGTGATTCCCTGCAATCTGTTCTGAATATACAGGTTGAGCTCATAGGTGGACTCATAATTTCCGCACCCAGGCCCAAGAACTGTTTTGTTATTGTTCATTAGTCCATTGTTACGGGCTAAGCTGAGCTTTGACGTGTTTGAGCTCAGTTCGTTCAAAATTAATCTAGCTCATGCTTAAGTCAAGTCCAAATAATCGAGCTCGAGTTTGTCTTATTTAATTTCGTGATGTTCGATCTTGATTCGTTTACTATACACGAGCCATTGTAAATGAGCTGAGCCTTTAGCTGAAGCTCGGCTCGTTTATTAAATAAACTTGCAATTCGAGCTCGCACTGCACTCATTTACTTATGAGCTGAGCCGAATCGAATCGAACCGTAGTTATAACAAGCCGATCCTCGAAGTGGTCGCGAGTTTGTTTGCAGCCTTCACCCTGAAGGGCACAGAATCCAAGGAGATAGGGCGCCACCATCTTTTAATGTTGCGTTGAAGTCGTGATATCCAAGGAAATTCTCATCAAACTGTCAGGTGAATTTTCGAGTGCGAGAGAAGCTTTTTTGACATCGACGATTTCAATCAAGACAAGCTTTACCCGAATCAAGTAGAATCGATTCTTCTCGCACTTAAACTGTAGAGGTAAGGCATCTAAATTGTGCCACGTATACATAATTAGAATCGATTCTCAGTTTCACTGTATCTGTCAAACATTGAAATTGGGTCGAGGAGGATTCGAATAGTTGTCTGATTTCACGTATTTATCTGATCATTGATTTCACACGTTATTCGGAAATTTAGATGACGAATTTATTTTACCTACGGAATGATGAATTTGGGGGAGGTTTGGAAGGCCCCAGAAATACACGATTGTAGTGGGCAATCTGAGATGTTCGAGAGTGCTTTGCAAAAATGAGTAAAATAAATGTTTGGAATCTGGACCATGTATTGTAAAGATGTATTGTTTAGATGCACACTAGGTTCATGTTGTGCACTTTTGCGCTACAGGATCCCAGGATCTGGCTAATAATTTATAATATCGGTTTACCTTATCCCTCGGTTTAGTATGCTTTTCTTTGTTGACTAAACATAGTGCTTTTTCCCTCTTGAAAAGCTGCTAGTCCAGGTAGTCCTCTCTTGTAGGATGCTTTTACCTTGTATTTTCTGAGAACTTGTATTTTCTGAGAAATTTCAGAAGAAAAAAACCGAAACTTTAACAATTTTTAAGTGAAGCAAATATCTAGAGAAGGAAGTGTAGGAAATGCTTAAAGAAAAGAAGGAATAGATGGAATCGAGAATTGATAATGCTCTGTCGGAAGATATATCTTGCAACTTCCCTAGGAAATTAACTTCTGTTTTTGGGTTCATTTGCGACTTTTTTTGCGAGTATTATGATATGAACATGCTGGTTAACTTCAAATGGACTGTGGAGGGGGAAGTGGGTAATATTTTATCCTAGAGGGGCTAGGTCCTTTGGTTTTCCAAGGTTAAAAATGCGGTAGTTACTACTTTCATATGTGCATTTCAAAATGAACGTTCTTTTGTTTTCTGGTCTCTACTTTTCTTAGTTCAGTGGGTCCTTGTCCCTGATTGTGTCCGTATCTGTGTTCACTGTTCATGCTTCTTAGCTTCTTACACCACTTCGTAGGGATCTCTCTCCGTTATGTAGTGTAGAAATGATCTTAAAATTTTCTGACACGTCATTGGGGCTTTCTTGAATGTATGGATTTAAGCAGGAAATCGTAAGTGGCCACGAGTTCTTTGATCCTATCTACCTGGCCACAGGATGTTACTGGTTTGTTGTGACAAACTTCTTAAAGTAGCATTTCATAATTTCTTAGCAGATACATGTACACTTTAGATCCATCACCGTGCACATGTAGATTGACATTGCCCCTGAAACTGTGTTTCCTCTCTTCATCTTGAAGATTCTATCATGATTTTAAGGCCCTAGCTAATTTTTGTTAACCAACTGCAAGTTGCAACTGATGTTGCTGGTAAATTATGTTTGTTTGTTTTCTCTATGTATTCCTCTGCGCCTTCCATTCTCCGACCAAAGGCTGACCTAAGGATAGTATCTTTAAACCGTCTCTAAAGCTTGAAACTCACTTCTTTAGGTGGAATTATCATCTTATACTTCCAAGACATCTAATCAACACTTGCTGCAGAATACATGGCTTCTTTAGCAACTGCTGAAGCTTGTGATTCGAATGCATCTCTTCTGGCAAGTGGTGATTTGCGCTGTCTGCAGCCCATTTTCCAGATCTATGGACAGTGTCAGGCGTTCTCAGGTCCAATCGTAACCCTCAAGGTGTTTGAAGATAACGTGTTGGTTAGGGAGCTTCTAGAAACGAGAGGTGAAGGCAGGGTTCTCGTTATAGACGGCGGAGGAAGCATGAGATGCGCATTAGTGGGAGGAAATTTGGGACAACTGGCTCAGAACATGGGGTGGGCTGGGATTGTAGTCAATGGCTGCATTAGAGATGTAGATGAGATCAACGGCTGCGATATTGGGGTTCGAGCTTTGGCATCTCATCCTCAGAAGTCGAACAAGAAAGGCATTGGTGAAAAGCACGTTCCTATTCATTTTGCAGGGACCTTGATTCGCGACGGAGAATGGTTGTATGCAGATAGTGATGGGATTCTTGTGTCAAAGACTGAGCTGTCAGTTTGAAACTTGCGGCAAATCTTTTATTTGCCGAGATTTAGATTCGTCAAGTGTAATAAAGAGTACTTTGATCTGATGATCTGATCTAATAATACTACTGTGAAATAGAAAGGATTGTTAAATTTTCCTATGTGAAATGAACTCGAAAAGTTTTTGCTCCCAGTTTTAGTAACGATCGTGAAGCAACAATAAGAGGTGGGTGGTTGAAATCTGTTGTTTAACAACATATACTACTTGCTTAGCCACAGAGCCAGTCCTGAGCGAGTTGCTGCTGCTTTTGGCCGCCTCATAAAAATTCAAATTTTAGGAACGCCTCCTACTCAGATACTCCTTATAATAGTCTAACAAAAAGGTTATATTTTTAATTTTCGCTCTAGGTCCGCGAAAAGTGAGAGGCGGCTCTACTTAGCCAACTCCATGCCCCTTCGGTGGTTATTTTTATTTTTATTAAACCTGTCATTCGTGCATAGCTCATAGGCTAGTTGCTCAAAAACGCTGGCTGTTGGCCTCTGTCCTGGCCAGAGTAGTACTAGCATTTTTAGCAAGTCTATAGTTATTCAACTGATTATTGATCAAGGAAAGTGGGTGCCTTCACTGCCTTGTCAATCCAAATTAACCATTCTCGATAAATTATTTAGGGCCTGTTTGGAACTTGAAGAAAATGGGGGAAAGGAAAGGAAAGGAAAATGGGAATTTCTCTCTCTTGGGTGTTTGGTTCCTGGTTTAGGGAGAAAGGGGGGAAAATGTAGTGGAAAAGAAAAGTCTAGAAACTAGGACAAGCCAATCTCGATCCGAACTTGCCTAGGTTTGACTCGAATTTGAACATTTTCACGAGCCTTAACAAGTCAAAAATACTATATATTTATGCTCTCATACATGTCTAAAACTGTAAATAAATTTTTTATTCTATACATAAATGAGGTCATACGAACGGCTCGGTTCATTTACAACCCTACTTATACAGGTTCGGTTGGATTCCGTAATTATTCTGATCACGCACTTTGGAGGGAGTGCGAACGAGAGAGATTCAAACTCCATCAATTCACGGTGCATCGTCAACTACCCACATCTCGATAAGACCAGACTGAGAGCCTCCCTTGTTTTAGAGGTGTTCAGTCTGTTCATTAAATCATTTACCTAAGCACCAAAATGATATTTTCAACTGAATCAAAAGACGACGACAACAACAACAACAACAACAAAAAAGAAGAAAAAGAAAAAATGCATGATCATCATGATACAATTTAGGAACAAATGACAACACATTACCTCATTGATCCCAAATTCTAGACAGAAGTAAGGACTAATGAATCCAACCCCGATCCAGAGGGAGCAAGACCGGTGACAAAAAATCCCCCCCTTCCAGGACATCGTCGTATTTCATCAATTTGCAGTTGCAGATCTGCAACGGCCTTTCCGGTTGGAAGCACAACTTGCCAAAATTCGTTAAAAGCTACGAAATGAATACCTCATTTCGAGTTAACTTCCCTCTTTGAAAGACAGCCATGACTAACTAGAGTTTTGGGATGCACCCAAACATTATGACATCTTATCGCCAGTTAACTCCAAAATGGAACTATCACAGTCCCATTTGTAGCTTCTTCTTCTTCTTCTTTTTCCTTATTAGACATCCTTCCAATCAAAATAAAAACTTGAGTACTCATGAATAAAAGTAAATGAAAAAGAAATTGTTGGGCACAAAGTAATACGTACAAAGAAGTCGACTTCAGTAGTTGTCTTCTTTAAGTCAATCAAGGAAGCATCCTTCAAGGCTTTATAAATCGCAGGAATCTCAGCAGAGTCAAATTCCAATCAGTGGAACTACCGGAAAATCCAACTCAAATTCCAATCAGTGGCTCAGTTTCTGGAACTCTCTTAGGTGTAAAAACTCCTTACAGTGTAAGAAACTCGATTTTGTTGGTATTCACCAAACCGGATGTGAAATAGAAAGTGTGAAGCTGCTAAGGTTGCATGACCACAGACTTCTACCTGCAAGAAGGCAAATATGAATTCCACGTCCAAGTTAAAGACTCACTGCATGGTCTTTGTCATTGAATTAAACCCTCACGCTTTGGCACCTAAGAACCAAACAATGGAAGAGAAAGTTGCGAAATTAGAGGGGGCTTAATTTGAACAACTTTTTCCTGCAATTTCTCAGCTAAAACAACACGGGTATCTTGTGCTTGACTTATCTGATAAAGTAGGTTGCCAGCCCCAAATTGCCGTGTGAATACCTCATGCTCAACTTATCGCTGTCAATTTCTTTCTTGAGAGGCAACAAAAAATTTTGTCTACAACAACAATAACATAACCCATCTTGTCCCAATCATTGGGGGTATGGGCGGGAATGATTGGAGACACACAACCTTTGGCAATATGCACAAAGTGGTTGCTCTCAGAATACCACTGAAACAGTGGCTCTTAACCTCCAAGAACAGAGGAGCTACAAGAATGCTTTGCTGCAGAACCATGCCCCCAAATCAAAGCCGAAAAGCATCAGGGAGGGCAGGCCTGGAGACCCAAATCAGTAAGACCAAACAAAATTTTTCTAATAGTATTTTTCCTCAATAAGAACAGACACAACCTTTCAACAATCTTAACAAGTCCTATATTCTCTTGATAGCAGTCAATACCATCATGTTATCGCACTATCCAGATTATCCACGTGCTTGGATCAATGAGATTTTTTTTTTTTTTGTGTGTGTGGTAAGTATCAATGGAAGTTCTTTGAGAGGAATACGTTTTTCACCGGTTGCATTATCTCCGGCCAAAAGAATGCGAACTGTTTATTTTTTGGCAAAACGTTGAACTTCATAGATAGATGAAAGAGTGCGAATCGTTAAACAACAAAATACTAATCATCACCACGGTAAACAAAAATCAAGATAGTGAGAGTTTCTTTCTCTGACCTCCAAACACGTTCAGATCATTTGTGCCAAGGTGGACTCCTTTTGCTTTTTACTGGTCCGATTTGTTCATAATCTCCTCAAGAAACATCTTTGGCTTGCGAAGATTTTTGTTACTCCAATTGCTTCTATAAATCCCAGCAACATGAAACATTACCAAATGAAGTTTTATATCTACCAAAACTTCCTCTTTTCATACCATTCTACTGAAGAGTGAGTTGAAGAAGAGACAACCCAAACTAGTTCAAAGCAAAAAACGGTGCTCTACAATTTCAGGAGTTATTAGAATATCTCAAGTTGGAATTGCACCAGGTATACAGTCTTTTGATGGAATACTGAAAGATATATAGTAGCACGAAAATTCTAAGCAGATAGAGAAAGGGAAGTACATTACATCAAATAGGGTCAAATGAAGTCCTGCCGGAAGATGTCCAGTAAAAAGAAAAATCAACTAAGACTCCATAAGCGACTCCACACTATACCAGGCACCAGCCATCTATTTTAATTGATTAAAACAAGCAAAGATGGGGATCTCCTAATTAGACCAAAACAGAACTTCCATCATAGTGACGGCTTTACCCTGGAGTAGTACTGTATGACTCTTTTCATCAACATGGAGGCCTAATATGCCACCTCGGGGAGATGCCTATGCCAAGTAAAAAAAAAAAAACTCAGTGATGAAGAAAGTACATGACCGGCGCGCCTGCATGAGAGAGAGAGAGAGAGAGAGAGAGTACCTGATATGCAACAAAATCACATTTCCCCAGCTTTCTAGGCCAGTAGGCTGCTAAGGCCCAATGTGCACTCCCACAAACAGGATCCTGAAAGTAACAGCGAGTCAAAGTATAAATTATCTGATGTATATATGAGAAAGCATCCACAACAATATACAAATTCTGTATACTGCTCAATGGCAATTCTTCATCTTGTAGAAACATAATTTATCCAGCAACAGAGAACTATGCAAAAAATAAGTTGCGCAGGCAGGCTTTTATAGTGGGTGATAGCTCTCTCTTGAAATACATAAAATACAGATTGAGGGTAATTGAATAAAATGGATAAGTACACGAACTGGCGGAGACATGAAGCACTCTCAAGATAAAATAAGCTTTATCACCACAAAAAGAGGAAATGGGCAACAAACGTATAGGGTTAGTCTGCTTCCAAGGGTGGTAGGCAGGCATAGAGTCTGATGGACTCATCTGAAGGTTTAAGTTTTGAAAAATCCATCACAATTTGGCAAATAGTTGTCATCTCACATTCTAAAAGTAAATGTAAAACCCACAAAGATCAAGATCACAGATGGTAAGTAGTTTAGTAAATTTATGACTTGGTTTAGGGACAAATGACAACATTTACCTCCTCGATCCCTAACTTTGGACAGAAGAATCTGCTAAAAAAGACAAAGCCAGATCCAGAGGGAGCAAGCCCTGTAACAATTACTCCCCTCCCAGGACATTGTTGTATTTCATCAGATTGGGGTTGTAGATCCGCAACAATCTTTCCAGACGAGAGCACAACCTGCCAAAATACAATAGCAACATTTCACTCTTTGAAGTACGAATGGAATATCAACTATCAGTTCAAGCCCACTTTGGAAGACATCCATGTCCCGCTAGACCTTTGAGATGCAACCAATATGACATTTTACGCTTCAACTGGTAAAGTCAGATCACTCCCACCATTTTAACTTTAAAATGGAACTGGCATTCTTTCATTTGTAGGCTTCGTTCTTAAGCACCCTTCCAATCATGTATTTCAAATACAAAACTTGCATAGTATTAAATAGTAATCAATGAGCTCGTAGGCAAAAAGAACCCATACAAAGAGGTCTCCATCAGTAGTTGTCTTCTTCAAGTCAACCACGGAAGAACCATTCAAGGCCGTTGAAATTGATGGCGCCTCAGCAGAGTCGAATTCAGTGAGTGGAATTACAGGGAAATCCAACTCGATCATAAGGCAATCTCGTGCTTCACCATTCATTAAGTTTAAAGAACCTGTTTGTTTAGTTTCTGGAACTCTTTTAGCAGTCAAAACTCCCGATTGACTTGAAGAAGACAACTACTGATGGAGACGTCTTTGTATGGGCTCTTTTAGCAGTCAAAACTCCCGGACTTGAAGAAGACAACTACTGATGGAGACGTCTTTGTATGGGTTCTTCTAGCAGTCAAGACTAGAGTCATCGTTAATGCACGGGCATTCGGGCTAGACCCTAGATACTGGACTGAAGCAGATAGGTTTGTTCCCAAGAGCCTTATCAACAGTGAAATTGATTACAAAGGAAAAGATTTCGAATATACCCCCTTTGGTGCCGGAAGCAGGACATGCCCGGGCATGTCATTTGCTCTTCCTAATAAGGAGCTTCCACTTGCACAGTTGTTGTACCACTTCGATTGGAAACTCCCTAACGGAATGAAGCACAAAGAACTAGACATGGAAGAGAGATTCGGAGCTACTATACGAAGAAAGCATGATCTTTACTTTGATTCCCATTCCTTATAATCATCTCTCTTCTGTCATATAAGGCCAGAAACAATTTCTGTTAGATTTTAATTTCAGATTGTACTCTATTCACACTTGCTATAGTAAACTGTACGAACTAAGAATGTTAAGAGAAAAATTCTTAGTTCATTGTTCGTAACCATTTACAACTGTAATCCATGTTTCTGAGAAATTAAGTTCCAGGCAAGGTAAAGAATCAGAAGAAGGGTGAACTTGAATTTCCATTGATCGACAACAACATCAAAGCAGTCATCTTGGTTGGTAACTGCATGTATCTATAGTCACTACAACATCTAGCTAGAAGTGTTTTGAGAAAAAATAGCACTTTGATTTGGAAATGAGGGGGAAAATTCCGTACTCTAGGCCCTCAAGGAAGAAAAGCATCAAACACTTGGAAAACAAAGCACTAACCAAATAGAATGTTATATACTTTAAGCAAGAAGGCTGACTGACAAGCAAAATTGAAGAATGGAAAGAGAGAGATACATACATACGGTGAGAGAGAGGTGCGACATCGCGAGGGAATTGGCTCCGGCGTGTGGCCGGTGAACTACGGAAATTGCCCAAAGAGAGATCGTCGCGGAGAGGGAGATCGGGAGGTTGCCAAAGCCTCAGTTGGGTTGGGGAAACGATATATCTTTGTCGGGTGATCGAACTGCCATGGCTTCTTCCTCACCGGAGCAAATCTTGCTGCTCCGTCGGGCACTGAGCAGGTAATCAGAAGAAAAAGCTGCTGCTGGGAACAACTGAGACAATACTTTGCACGACGTCGTTTTTATTTGGCACGTCATGACACAGGTTGAACCTGTGTCATGCCCCAAAAACGGCGTCGTTTTTATTTGCCAGGTCATCTGTGTCATGCTGCTAGGAACAACTGAGACAGTACTTTGCACGATGTCGTTTTTATTTGCCACGTCATGACACAGGTTCAACCTGTGTCATGTACCCAAAACGACTTCGTTTCAATATAACAGTTTAGTTGGGTACTATAAAGACGATTTCTACCAATATCGACTATTATTTAATGATCCGAGGCGTTCTTCTTGTAGAAATTATTATAACACATATGATGGATGAATATATAATAAATAAAATATATATTAGTACATGATCTAAATGATTTTTTGTTTCTTAAAATGGATTTTATACATTGAATCATTTCTCGTTCTATATCAACAACTCCTTGGGGATTTTAAGTACACTTTCTATCTATCCAAGTGATACCTAATGATCCGAGACATTCATATTGTAGAACGCAGAAAATACAAATGATGTGAAAATTTCATATTAATTGAAAATGAATTAGTACTCGATCGGAATGAATTTATGTTTCTTAAAATAGGTTTGGCTATACTGAATCAAAACCTAATTGTTGTAACTGGTTTCAGCCTAATCTCCCGTTGCCCTTAGAGCCGATGTCGTCGTGCGGTGAACCTAATACCTTTCTCCCTGTCCGATCAGAATCATCTCCGACAACGTCGGCAAATTAGAGGCTCCGGCTAATCGAAACTGACGTCGACTGCCACTTATTCGAAGCTCGCTTGGTCTTGTAATGAGCGGCTTAGGTTTCAGTTCATCAAGAAACACAAATAAAAGAAACCCATCGTCATCAACCAACGAAGGTGGTCTCGAATTCTCAATGGTTACAGTCTCTCCTGTGGCATCTGTTCATGATTTTGATTTGAACCCAATGTTCTACTCCGTAATCTTCATACTTAGCTGCCTATTCTGGTAGCAATGCCTATGGTTGCTTGCTTTATCTATTCTTTAGTCAAAATATGGTCTTTTTTTTTCTATCATCATATTATTATCTGTTTTATTCACATTTGCTATCTGTAATAGTGAATTGTGTATAAGTTGATTTTGATATTGTCATCGTAGGTGTTAAAAACCTACGATACTATCATATAGCCACTATGAATTTAGGAGCAAGTCCAACCATTGGTGCCAGAATGGTATTGCCAAAGCCATGGCTTTGGCTTGTTACAGTGTCAAAGAGTTAAAAGTAGCAACTAGCAATGTTGTTGCACCGATTCGGTGCCATTTGGGTACAAATTGAAATCCTGACCATTGGGTTCAACCTCAAATTCAGACCATTGGTTCAACTCATCTCATGATTCAATTCAACTGAAATGGCTTGGGTGAAGTGGGAGAAATGGCATTGCCATTTTTTGGGATCAACATATGGCAATGGGTAGACTTAGATTTTGTCAAAAGATATGCCAAATTACAATAGCAAGACAAACGGCTATTGGGTAAGGATAATGATGCATTTGCAAATGCTAAATCACTGAACCAATTTCTTGAAAAGAAGAATCACTTATCTGTTAGATATTTTGGTTTGTATTGGAAATTGACTGTTTACTAGTTATTGAAAAAAATCTCCATTTAGACATTTCCAATTCATTATCTTAGTGTTTATAGCCTTGAAGATACTCACCCAACCCTAATTCAGTTTGTAAAATAAGGTCATGCTCGTAGTGCAGTCATGGGACCATCTTAGGAGAACCCTAGAAAGTATGTTTGCATGACAATAACTATCGTGTTGGATTCATGAACCCTAAAAGGACTGCAGCAATTGAGTTGAAAGTCAATAATATTGGAGAGGAAAGTGACTGTTCTCTGGGGCCACAATGTATGCATGTGAAATAAGGGTCTTCCACCTGCAAAATTGGTAATCTGTACAACGTTTGGTCTCTCCCTGTGTGTGTGTGATGTCAAAAGATGTGCCCGTCATAATCTTGCCCATTGGTCACTATGTGTGTCTTTCTCTTGTGCACACTACATAGTCGTATGTCCAAATCCTACATAGCTTGATTCTGTTCACACAGAGATTAACATGCACCAATCCCTATATAGATCTTTCAACCTATTTGGATACTTACACAGAAGACATTATTTGGAATTGCATTTAGCTTCTTGCTTTGGGATTCTTAAGGATTTATGGTCAATCGACTATTTTGACTATTTGGTTATCTGCTTGTTAGATTGATAAGGTGCTGTCTTCTTTTCACCAATGGGAGCGTATACCTGCGGAAAGTCAAGAGCAACAAAATCTGACCAAGCTGCTCATTGGGTGTGGGAGCATTGAGTGGCAGTTATGCTTCCTAGTTTCCCAGAATTTACTCGGGGTTTTGCCTATCTTATTTTCTCAGAAAGATGACTAAATGTTAAACGATCTGCATCTGGAGGACTTTGGCTTGGAAGGTTATATATTCCACGGGATGATGTACTTTCTTGCTACTTTACATTGACTTGGATACGGGTATCTAGAAGTCAACTCATAGATTTCTTTTGTCAGGTACACTGGCACACTTCAAATATTCTTTCTTTTTAAGATGCTATTTTATTTCTATGTAAATTTGTGTTGACATGGCGCAATAAATTACTTCTTGCATGATATGTGAGTTTTTGCATAGTTCTGCAGTAAATGAAAAAGTTAAATACGCTTCCTATGTGAATGCCCAACTAATTTCTCGTTGTATTTCCCATATCTGTGAGTCAAACATTGGTTGTTTGGCACACCAGTATTTCAGACATTTCGAGGAGTCTATGTGACATATATTTCCACTGTTATTGCTCAGCTAGATCATCTTCCTCCTACATGTGCCTTTTATGATAATGAAAGTCCATCAGTATACTCTGCATTTGTCACCAGCGTTTCTGGTGATTGTGGTTTTGTTTTTCGGGAACTGTTATTTGCCATTGCTGAAAACATGCTTTTTGATAGGAAGGTGGATGTGCCATTGCTGAAAACATGCTTTTTGATAAGAAGGTGGATGAATTGGACAAAGCAATTGCTGTTGCAGCTAGAGATCCTTCTTGGTATGGGATTGATCTAGCTGAACTTGACAAAAGAAGGAGATGGACAAGCACTGCTCGTAGCCTCGTACTCAGGTACCATTGACCTTATATTTGGTATCAGGCGTTTCATTTTCGATTTAGTTTCAGAACTCCTAAATTGCACTATGTAATTAGGTGGGCAATGTCAAGAAAACAGTCGTATCTGGAAAGAAGTTGGATGGTACAAGCACTTCGAACGTAAAAGGTATGCGACGTGAGCTAATGAGGATGCCAAATTCTTATCCGGGTGAAAGATCCAATCAGTATCCTGCTGCAAACAATGATGATTTCGTATCATCAGAATCAAACGGACAACTTCTTCTCATAAAGTAGTACTCTCTCTCTCTCTCTCTCCCCTGTTGTTTCCTTTTATTGCTGTTATAGCATTTCGATAATATCCCCTTATGCTTTCTGTCACTTCTCCAAGCGTGTGTTTCCTTGCTTCAGACTCTTTGTTTTTTGCGAATAGGCAGGAAATTTTTCAAATTATCTGATGTGTATACCCTTATTTGAGCAAGTTACAGAAACCTATTCGGAACTTGCAGTGCTCGTTTAATGTAGGTCAGAAATCTACTGGCTTGATTTGTTATGCATCAGAATGTTATACTTCTGCCTCTATTTTTACTGCAACTTACGTATCTTGTACTATATTGTCCAGTCTAGATAGCTGGTTATATTCTTGATAAACTGTTATCCGAGTGAATGGAAGATAAGGGATGTGAATGTGATTAATAGCATTTCAAACTTGTTTGATTTAGCCTTACGTATTAAAAAAAAAAAAAAAACTACTTAGATTTTGGGCATTGTGAATTGTCCTGGCAGAACTAAAGCACGGACACTGGGGTGTCTGCATGCTAGACACCTGCATGGTATGGTTCTAATTTTTATTCCTGTTAATTAGATCGATACTTGCAGGCAAAAGGATGAGGAGCTGGATGAGCTTAGTGCAAGTGTGGAAAGAATTTGAGGTGTAGGGCTTACTATACATGAAGAACTACTTGCACAGGTATGTAGGGGATGTAGTGGTGTACGCATGAACCAACTAAACAGATAACGGAACCAAATCCAATCTCCATTGTTTGGCTGGTTTGGTTCTTTGAACTTTAAGTATTGTTCATCCAGAGCTTTGCATGAGTAATTATGCTTAACCCACATCGACCGCTGATGGACAGAAGTTATTCTAACATTCGTTTAAGACTTCGGCTAGGCTTAGCCGGGGTTATTATCTCGATGGTAAGATATGGCTCTTTGTAGCCATGGGCTAATCCTTTGGCTGGCTAATCCATTGAAAGTGCATTGCATGAAAAATCTCCCCTACAAGGTCAGTATCATTTAGGCTGTTTAGTCTTAGCAATGTTGCTTGGGAAACCTGGTGTAGCTACACAAGTCTCATCCTGAAGCACTTATGACTCATCTTTCTTAAACTTTGATTAATCAACAATTGTGTGTGAAATTATTTTTTCCCGGATTGTTGACATTGGAATGGGTATTTTATGGTGCCACCGGAGAAGATTATAGATGAACTGGGTACGGAAATGGATAGTACATCAAACCGTCTCGATTTTGTTCAGGTGATTGTTTCCACGCAGATTTTTAATTGTATAAGTTTTTCTCAGAGAACAGCAATATGTCTGGCCCAAGTTGTGAGTTGAAGTTAATCCTTGGATTGCTTTTGAGGCCATAAACTACTAAAGCCATTATTGTGTCTAAATAATGAACGGGTTTTGCTAGTAACCGGACCTTAAAATTGTGAAATGCAGTTTCTGTATTTTCCCATTTCGTTCTTTGAAAAAACCAATTTTGGCTGCAGAAAAAGGTGGGTATGGTGATGAAGAAGGCTGGGGCCAAGGGACAGATCATGATGATATTGTTCTTGGTTGTCCTTGACATTGTTCTGTTTGTTCTGGTCGTCCTCACCAAGGCCAGAGACGAAGAAACCAGTCGGCAATTGCATATAAGCGGAAGAGTGTTCTGATATGATCAGGAAGAAGGTGAGACTTGAGGAAGGAGTATGAATGAATCGGTTGGGGACCTAGTTTTCTTGAATTACAGTTACCTAGCAAATACTGCACTGTATATATTTTTGTTTAGTTTATTTCCGACTCTTTTGAGAATTGGTGTTGGGTTGTGACTGAACAGGTTTGAGTTCCAAATATATGACTTATGTGAACTGGGATCATGGATTCATGTGGTGTGTCTGTTAATTTTTCATATGATTACCACATGTTTTTGCTATGCTTTGTTTGTTCCCAACGTTGTGATCAAACAGCGTTTATGTTTGCCGTCCGTTTGGGTCTCACTCGGATGATACAATACCCAAAATTCTGCCTGTATTACCAACTGAAGCATCATCTATTTGGACAGGACGTGGAATATTTACCTTAACTCTCTACTAGCTCTACTAACTCGTATATACATACAAAATTTTCATATATTAGTGTGAATATGGGGCCAAAATGATATAAAAATACTTATTATGTCACAAATTTTCTTGGTGAATTCTATGTTATTGAGTCAACTAAAATTAAATTGGGGGATAAATGCACTAATTTTTATAGTGGAAATTTGTGTGCCGAATATGTTCGCACGAATATTCATTTTTTTATATAGAGAGTTGATTGTTGCTCAGAGAGAAGTCATAGGAAGATATCAATTCAATAAATACTTTTTTTTCTTGATTTTCCTAATTTTGTAAAGAGTGAGCACTTTGTTTCAAACTGGTGTATTAAGAATTTTATTGTGAATTACCAGGATTGATGAGTGTTCATAGTATAAATGTTCAAACAAAATCCTATATATATTTATCACATGTAACTCTATAAAATACAAAAGGCTTTAGAGTGCACATTGACCATTTATAGGAAGACTTTATACTTTAGTTGGTTGATTACATGAAATTAATTTGTGGGCTAACTTGTTGAGCTAGGTGTTTGAATATTTTTGAGTAGGGTATTCAAATATTTGTGATTAGGGTGTTCAACAATGACTATACTAAACTAAACCTAAAATTTTTACATGTATTTCTATACAAAAAAATTTCTTGAAAGTGTTCAAGTGACCACCCAACCCCAAAGGTGGAGCCGCCCCTGACTGTAAGCCGATACTAGAAGACAAAGAATAAAAGAAAAAGAATAAGAAAATTGCGAACGCTACTTTCGAGTAAGAAAACTCAGAACTTATTGGCACAGAAGAAGGGTGGCACCTTCAAGTGAATTTTTTTGAACTTCAATACTGTTATACCACTACTCAAATGCAACAAAGAATTCTTAGGAGGCATATTCGTATGGAAAAGAAAGGCCATGTTGAATTGATTTTGCAGTAACACTGTTGTCATTTCATAATATGAAAATGATTTATTACATATATTGAAATTTACAACGGAGAACCACTCGAAGCCAATTTGCCCAGATCATGTTCTTCATGGCTGGGTCATTTCGCAAGGTGAAAGGATTTGTTGGGGAAAATTTCAAAAAAACCCCTGAACTTTGCACTCAATGTCTCAAAACCCCTTGAACTTAACGAAACTTCAAATTACCCCCCAAACTTTCACTCCGTTAATCAATTTACCCCCCACCGTCTACTTCTGTCAAATGGGTAACGGAAATCGCTGATGTGGAGTTGGATGGCCGTTAACCTG
>JAXBDA010007855.1:0-16406 GCA_036023075.1 Gaultheria prostrata
GGGTGGGAAGAGAGGAGGAAGGGCGACGGGGGGGAAAAGGAAAAAGAAGGGGAAGGCCACGGGAGGGGTGGGGAAGGGGGGCGGGGTGGGAAGCCGAGCGACAGGGAGTAGGGGAAACGTGAGCAGAGATGCCGAATCATCGAAACACAAGAGAACAATAGAAAATGAAAAAAAAACAAAAAAAAAAAAAACTTATGGTGTGTTTGATTAGAAAGAGAATAAAAGAAATTGCTAAAAACCATAAAATCATATGAACCATATTTATGCATATGAAGTTGTCGTTAACTTTCTTGTAAAAACGCAGCAGAGTTTAAATTTATCATGAAATTCGCCATCTACAATTTCAAATTTATCCTTCTTTTCTAAGAAGGTTGTTGTATTCCACATAGATGAGGTTAATTTAAGTAAAGTGTACTATATATAGGATATATAGGATTTCATTAAATAAAACTCCGTAATAAAAAATCTAAATTTTTGTACATATATTCCAATCCTCCGTCCCTACTCGGGTGAGTTTTCATTTGATGACATCTGCTAAAGTCAATATTTGCTAAAATTTTGGACTTTATCTATCAATGAAATCTTTGATTTTAGCAAATGATTTTAGCAAAAAAATTTCCTCATTTGCTAAAATCAACTGTTGAATGTTAGTTTTTGCAGATTTTATCAAATGAAAAACTCATCAAGCAACATACTTTAATATTGACTCAACTAACATTACGGCTCATCAAGCAACATACTTTAATATTGACTCAACTAACATTACGGCTACATACTCATATTGCGGCCACATACTCTATCTAAGGGGGTGTTTGGATGGCTGTTTTTTCCAGATTCATTTTTATATTTTTGCATTTTAGATGTTTGGGTGGAAGTACAAAAAATGAGTCATGGAAAAATAAATTTTAATTTTTGAGTTTGGATAAGAGAAGTGAGAAGTAGAGGGAGATAGCTTTTTAACTTCTCATTTTCCCACTTTTCTCATTTTGGTTAACAAATAGACCTATTGAATATATTATGCACACATCTCCCGAACATTATTCATATTATTAAATGTATTCTGCACATATCTCCCAAATACTTTACAGATTCAATAATAATTTTAGCCATAATTCAATAAGTTAAAAATAGAGAATTTTAATTAGGCATCCTGTATAAAAATTCTCCTTATGATTCCATCCTTTGAGATTTGAATAGTTATGATTCCATCCTGTAAATAGATAATCGGACCATTGTGCCCTTATTAACTTTCCCTAAATACCATTTAATCAATTATATAAGGGAATTGATATTGGCACTCCCCAAATTGTTAATGGCACTCCAAAAGGGAGTGCCTTTATCAATCCCTATGTGGACTTGATATTAACACTCCCCTTATTGATATTGGCACTCCCCTTTTGGAGTGTCATTAACAATTTGGGGAGTGTCAATATCATTTTCCTTGTATAATTATATTAATATCATTTATAGATTTTTCTTAATTAAATCATTACCTAATTGAAGTTGTACACATCTCCATAAAATCAGGATATGGCAGTGTATATCATTATACCTATATTCACGTTTCAAATTCCCTTGATTAACGAGATTAATTATTTAGGCCGGTTATCTCCTTTACCTTATTCTTTGCCCGACACATATCTCCTTTACCTTCTTCTTTGCCCAACCATCTTCTGAAACAACCATGGCCTTCTCTCTCCTCTCTTCAAAATTCACTCTTTCTCTCCTTTCTCTGGCAATCCGGCTCAGCTTTGATGTTTCACACCCACGTGCGGCTCCCTGCACGATCAAATCCCAAAAAGCTTTTTCATCCGAAACATTGTTGTTAGAACCCATCAAAGGAAACGACTCCTCTTACTGTACCAGCATTGCCCAGTGATCAATAATATTTTCTCTCTATTCTCGAAAAAAAAGGAAACGACTCAACAACCATGGTGTTGGACTCTGATTCGTACCGGTATTGATACCACACATTCATTCTCCAAGACTCACATTTCATTCTTTTTTGTTTTTCAGGTTTGAACAATTTGTATATTTCTTTCTTGATTTTGTTGAGTTACAGATTTGTATTAAAAAATTTGTGGGTTTGTGAAAGTTAATGGCGGTGTTATTTTTTTCGATCCAATGGTAGTTTTTTTCCGACTCAAGACTGGTGTTTTGAATAGTTTCGATTCAGTAAAAATGGTAAATCAATAAACCATGTTCACATGCCATTTGAAAGATGGTTATTGCATACAGTGAATATAATATATTAATTAACCATTTTGGTGATTTGGTACAGTAAAAGTGGTAAATCAATAAATTGTGTTTATCATATAAAATGAACAACACGTGAACATGGTGTATTGATTTTCCATATTGGGTAATTTGAACCAATAAAAGATGGTTTATTGGTTTACCACTTCGGTGATCAACCACGTTTTTCATGGTTTTGGCTTGGGTTGTAGTTTTATGGTGCATTAATCTACCATACGTTTCATAGTTTTTTTTATGGTTTTTTTGTGGTGCATTAATCTACTATGTTTTTATGATTTTTTTTTTGTATATGCAATCTGACTTTTGTACTATTACAAAGTGCATGAAATTAATTTCTAATGGCTCGTGTTTTTAGGACTAAATATCATGATTCTTTATTTTCAATTTTTTTTTTAAGATTTTAGGTGTGAGAAGATTATGGGAGAGAATTATAAGATTAAGGAAGAGAGATTTTTCAAGATAGGAGAGAGAGAGAGATAAATTAGGAAAGATTAGGAGAGAGAAAGATTAGAAAAATTAGGAGAGAAATAGTATTAGGAAAACTAGAAGAGAGATGGTGTTTTGGGATTTATTTGAATTTCATGATGAAATCATAAGTATTCAGATCTCATAAGATGAAATTACAATGATATTTTTTGTATAGAATATCTAATTAACTCTCCCTTGAAAATATAAAATGTAAAAAATAGTAAAAAAAAGAGCTCTCAAACACCCCTAATTAATATTGCCAAAACATCGACTAAGATCTGAAATCTTGGGGTTTTAGGTCTCAGATAGGAGTAATTTTGCCCACCATTTTCCCACGCTGATGCTTTTACCAGAGCATGTGTATCTTCAACCAAAGCAAAGCAAAATCATATGATGCTCTAATATTTCCCCCCATATTCATGGCCGTTCAAGCCCGACGAATTACGGCCTATCTCGGACGCTTGAATTCAATCAGGTACAAAACACACTTCCTTTGCTCCTCAAATTCCCAGTTTCAGTTTCCATTTTCAACCTTTGATCTACTTGCTTACAAAGACCAATTGGAAAACCCATCAATAATCCAACCTCACATCGACGAATCTCACGTGCTGAACCAGCTATCTGACCTTTTACCAATCCGTCGCAGCACATCAGTTCCGAACCAGTTAACTGAAACTTTACCCAACAATAGGCGACTAGAGATTAAGGCCGTTGATGGGTTTCTAACACCTGAAGAGAAGCTTAGAGGCACCTTTCTTCAGAAACTCATAGGCAGAACTGCAATTGAGCAGGCTTTATCAAACACCCATGTTGAATTGAGTATTGATATTGTTGCCAAGGTAGTGAATAAGGGAAATTTAGGAGGTGAAGCAATGGTTATGTTCTTCAATTGGGCAGCTAAACAACCCACGATACATAAAGGTATTGACTGTTATCATGTAATTCTTAAAGCACTAGGGAGAAGGAAATTCTTTGATTATATGATGGGTGTGTTGCATGATATGAAGATGGAAGGAATAAGTCCTGTTCCAGAAACTTTAATGATTGTAATGGACAGTTATGTTCGGGCTTGTCAAGTGTCGAAAGCAATCCAAATGTTTGGACAATTGGAAGAGTTTGGGTCGAAATGTGACACCGAGTCTCTAAACGTGCTTCTAGGGTGTTTGTGCAGACGGTCCCATGTCGGTGCTGGGACTTTGTTCCTTAATAAAATGAAAGGGAAGATACCCTTTAATAGTATGACATACAATATTGTTATTTCTGGTTGGTCAAAATTTGGAAGAATTGGTGAAATTGAGACGAGTTTGAGAGCAATGATGGCTGATGGATTTGATCCTGATTGTTTGACGTTTAGTTATCTTATCGAGGGATTGGGAAGAGCTGGTCAAATTGATGATGCCGTTGAGATCTTTGATAGTATGAAGGAGAGGGGGTGCCCGCCAGATGCTTGTGTTTACAATGCAATGATTTATAATTTTATTTCAGTTGGAGATTTCGATGAAGGCATGAAATATAAAGAGCGTATGTTGAGAAACAACTGTGAACCAAATATGGATACATACACCAGATTGATTGCTGCTTTTCTTAAAGCTCGAAAGGTTGCAGATGCAATTGAAATGTTTGATGAAATGTTATCCCAAGGGTTGATTCCGACTTCAGGGACTGTAACCTCTTTCATTGAACGTCTTTGTAGCTATGGTCCACCGCATGCAGCTTTAATGATCTATGAGAAAGCAAGAAAGGTCGGATGTCGGGTATCACTGACTGCATACAAGTTTCTACTTATGCGACTTTCTAGATTTGGTAAATGTGGAATGTTGTTGAATGTATGGGATGAGATGCAAAAAAGTGGGTACCCTCCTGATGTGGAAGTTTATGAGCATGTAATTAACGGCCTTTGCAATGTAGGGCATCTGGAGAATGCCATCCTTGTAATGGAGGAGTCTGTTCGCAAAGGTTTTTGTCCAAGCAAGCTTATTTATAGCAAATTGAGTAACAAACTATTGTCTTCAAATAAAGTTGACATGGCTTACAAGCTTTTCTTAAAAATCAAAGTTGCTCGTCGTGGTGAAAATGCTCGGAGACTTTGGCGTGCTAAAGGGTGGCATTTTTGAGATTCCAATCACTACCAGCTAGGAAGCACAAATACCTGATGGGCCTGTCTGTCGTCGTTCTGAATACAAGTTAGTTACTTGCCTGCTGAAGGAGTAGTTACTCAATACTCTTTAAGTGTAATGTTTGACTTTCTGCGGATTCTCTACAGCTTATAAGTGCAGTGGCCTCACTTTTGTTTCCAATTTCAACCTTTTGAGTTTATCAGCTGACGAGTGCTGCTGAAATGTCATCATCTGTCTTCCCGTCAGTTATGTAAAAACACAAGAAACATACACTGCATGCTTGGGCTTGTTTACATACTGTAAAATGTGATCAAACAATGGCAAACTCCCATTTTTTCCTTCTTTGGGGCTATGACTATTGTGCTCAGAGATTTTTTACCAGCAAAAAAGGTAAGTAAGGGAATCACCCTACATTCACACTTCTTATCTGCTTCTTTTCTGTGTTAATGCTATGAGATTGTTGTGACAAGATAGCTTTTTATTTGTTGATATCTGTACATTATGCTTGTGATGTTGCCCATGTCTGATGCTAGAATTCTGGGTTGGGCTTTAACTGGACGACAACAATATAAATAAGGATTTATGAAGGCATGCTTTGCTTTTTTGTTTTGCAAGGATCTAAACAATCTTGAAAACTCCACGTATACGCATATATTGAAAAAATTGTGAATGGTTGCAAAGTATTAACACAGAAATATACATTCAACCCATGGAAATTCGAAACAAAAGGGCACATTTTCCTTGTAAGCCACCAAGAGGGCATCCCGAATTGTATAATTACTGCATGTCCGCTTCCTGAGATGAATCCTTGATGAACTTCAGGAAAATTGGGCAGTTTGGTAGGTTGGGGACAAAACTGCTCTCCTACATAAGAAAGTCTTCTGGATATTGTTGTTGTTAAGTTTCAATCAACTGTCGTGTGTTATTTCCCATTTTGTGTCTGATTCGTGAAAGGTGGGTCTAGAAGCATACGTGTGAATAGGTTCCAAAAATATTTTCGACATTCTAGTTGTCAGGGATTGCTTTGATTTGATACCCTATCGGTAGGTCAGTGGACTTGGTACTATTTAGGACAATTTTCTTTTTTTTTGAACAGAGATTTAGGACAATTTTCAAAAGAGCTCTTTTTGTGGCTTTAGGTGTAGAGGAGGTCCATAGTGATGTTAGAAAGAAATTCAGGAAGTTCCAATTGTGTTATTTCTTTCTATCGTTTTGGAGTTAGATACTTAGATTTTGTCTAGGTGTTTTTCGTTGTCCAGCCTTAGTTCATGACCGTATGAGGTTCGCATTCTGTATCAGAGTTGCCTGGTTTTTTAGGTTTCTGATTGATAAATAGCTAAGCCTAAATAGCTGGATAATGTTAAATCAATTTCTCTGCATTTCTTGTGGATTCTAAGGTGTTCTTAGGATGTCAAGAACACAAGCCTCTTTGCATCTACTGTGGTATATCCAAGAATCTGGGTTTGGGATTTGAGCCTTCAACCGCTAAAGTAGAAGCCGAGCTGAGGTATTGCATCAACTCTAGGAGACAGGTGAACAATATCAATCGGAACAGACTGGTGTGCATGGAACGGGTATCTCTCCTAGTATTTTTGCTGCTATGTGAGCTGTCTTTCTTGTTGAAAATTCTTTCTCGGTTTGCTGAGTGATGCTATTCCCTTTTCGTTTCTGGATTTGAGACCTAGGTTGGTTTGGTTGCTCCTGCCTCGTTTGTCTTTTGGTTTTTGGGTATCCCTTTGTAATAAATAAAAAAGAGAACTTAGCAGGTAAACCAATGCTAAAGAATTTCAGCCTTGCCAAATTTCTTATGAAGTTTTTTGTCTCTCTTGCAAAGCTGCGTTTGTAAGTATTCTGTACCTCTCAAGTTAACAGAATTCTTTTCAATTACTTGCTAACTACGTTGGGAAACAAGTAAACAAAGGATATAAACAAAGAACTGAGACTGTTAAGGATAAATGAAAAGAAAGTAAAAGAAAGGTCCCACGACTGCTGGAAAATTAGAAAATGATTTCCGACATTGATACAACATGACTGACCTAATTAGATGTACAACAATGACATTCACAAATCAAAACCCCAAAAATAACTTCCTCAGATTAAATCCCGGAACAAAGCAGCCAAATATCAACTATGCCCAAGCCATCAGCAGCACCCATTCACCCCCATCTCCCTGTACAAGCCCCTTGTGCAAACCTTTCAGCATTCACTCACGAATTGCTGTCTAATACACCTTTAAGAAAATTCAACCCTTCAGCCGATATGCTCCTCTTAACACGAGATGGAGGTATCTCTATACGAGGTGGAGGATCCGCTGAAAAACAAACCACCACCACGGTCAAATTATCACATGTATTCCGCTTGAGGGCTTCCCTAACCAGCTCTCTGGCGCATCTCTCAGGATCATTGTGAAGCATCAGTTCTTTTCTTGCCATTGTCACAGCACCCTGGCTACTCATCACATCCCAGAGCCCATCACAGCCTATTATTAAGAACTCATCTTCCTCAGTCAACAGGGTCTCCTGCAATTCTGGCTCTGCACTTAAGGGGCAGGGAGAACCTTTGGGACCCTTCATATGCCAGTCCCCCAGTGCACGTGCCACTGATAATTGGCCATTTAGGTAGCCATCATATACAACCCCGCCGAGTTTTTCTATTCTTAACCTCTCAGATGAGCAATTGGGCTTGTGATCTTTGGATAACTCAATTGCTTTACCTCGCTTCCCCAGAACGGCTCGACAATCCCCAGCATTGGCAATAAGCATCGTCCTGCAAACAGAAAAACCAAGTTAAAAGTAACCCAAACTCTGACCCCCAGCCCCAGGGAAAATCATTAGAAGGAGCGAAATCTCACATGAAACAAACCAATGAATGTAGAAACCTAGAATGCAGCATGCAAGACACATGCCAGTATAGTTCCCACAGAAGTCTGCAGTATTTTTCCTTTTCCATTTATTCTTTCTGTATCCCAGAATATGTAAGTTGGCCAAGGGTACAATGAGAAGGCTTCTGATGGGACACTGATAAATGACACAATAATGGTCATGATTCACGCTCTGCTGGTGTGGGACACTATTTCCGCATGACTGTACAAACTTCAAAACATTGAAATACACATTAACTTCCATTTCTCGCTCACTCTTTCTAGGAGAATGACCGGCTGAGGGGTCAGTGGGCCCTAGGCTAGGTAAGAGGTCACAAGAGGTGGAGGTGGAAAGAGCTAGAGAGAGAGAAGAGTGTGGGACTTCGCTTTGCGAGGGCTTTCCCAATCACAGGTCAGTGACGGTCAGTCTAATGACCTGTTAAGCAAAACGAACCGAACAGAGAGAGCCTAATAGTCATTTTAAACGTTTTTAAGGTAAGAATAGATTCGATACTCTACATCAAGTAAAGTTTCATACTATTCCTCACTGATTGCATAGCAATTATGTAAAACCAATGCAAACTTACATTAGTTCTGGTCCCTTTGTGGATACAACTCCATAAATAAAACTACTGGAAACAAGAAATATAGTTTCTCTTGGCGTTTCCCGAGATCGGTATCCTGATTTTTTTTTTTAAAACTGTTGTCTCTAGAGTCTATATCTCGGTGTCAATATCCATATTCGTGCTTCATGGATATTACAAATGGCCTATATGAGTTACAATCAAGGTTGTCAAATCGCAAATAGAATCGAGAATTGAATTGACCCTTTTCTGAATCGTGAATCGTGAATCGTAACGATTTTATCCAAATTTCACAAATACATTGGAAAATGTATCTATGCATCTACATAATAAAGATACATAGTAAAATTTAAAAATTTAAGCTTAAATACATACTCCCTCCGTCCCTTTTTACTTGTTGAGTATTCCATTTTGGGCTGTCCCTTAATAAATGTGTGTTTTGAAAAGTTAAATGGGTAAAAGTTTGTACAATTATTGTTTTGCCCTTTTAAAAAGTTAATGGAAAAAGAGTTGATGGGTAAAAGTGGAAGATAATTTTGAGAAGTGGTGGTAAAAATTGGTGTGAAAGGTATGAAATGGAGGTAAAAGTTGATGTGAAAGAGTAATGATGATGTTTCTTTAATAAGTTGGATTTAAGAAGCAACACACCTAAAAAGGGACGGAGGGAGTATTTAAGTTTATTTTCTACTATAAATTGATGATCACGTGGTCTCATAGCAAAATAAATACTATAGTAACATGGATATATGCATACAGATGTTAAAGATTCATTATAAAAAGCTTACAAAAGCTAGTAGCCTGTAGCCTAATAATTAGGAAACTAGCTTATATGGCAAGATATCTGGGTTAGTCCGAGCCTTGGAGCTGTGCCATGGTCTATGATTTAGACGATACAAGAATCAGGAAGATTGATTTGTGAAATTACGTATTCATTAGGGGTGAGCAAAACCCGACCCGACCCGAAAGGTTTCGGGCGGGTTCAAAATATCCTCGGGTCGGGTTTAAAAAGTGTAAAATTTCGGGTGTCGGGTTAAAATTAATTGGACCCTCCCGACGAAAATATACTCCTTTACGTTTTGACAGTGGTACAGATTGGGTAACCTTCAATGAGGTCTGCAGATTTCAAAGGATTACAACTTTATCTCTTAAAGTGCTGTCATTTTCAAAGTTTTGAAATCAAACAAGACAAATATTTAAAGAGGTCTGCACATTTCCCTTTCTCCCTCTTCTTTACTTTTCCCAACACCAAATAAAAAAGCGTGCAGCACAACTGTACTCTCTCCACCCTTTTCTCTTCCCCACCCAACACTCTCTCCTCCCTTTTATTTTTCAACACAGGACTCCCTCTCTCTCTTGCGTCTTCAACTTCTCTTGTTTTTCAAAAACAAAACCCACTGCAAACTCGTCTCGGACTCCACCATGCAACACCACTGCTACACCGTGCCAACCTCCGTGACGCCCTCCACCATGCCGTCTCACCACGCCGACCACCGTGACGCTGTCTACCACTGCTACACCACGCAATGCAAGCACCTGTCTCGATCTATGTAAATGTTGTAACTTGTAAGGTTTTCTAGTCTTGTAGATCTGATTTTTTATTGAGAAATTTGGGATTTTGAATTTGTATTTTTTTGTTTATAATTGGCATATTTGGGGTTTGAATGTGTATACTATGGTTATTGCCTTCTTGATCTCACTTTCTTTTGAACGGCCCTTCTTGATCTCACTCACTCACTATTTTTTGGGCCAACCCGACCAACCTGAACCGAAACCGACATAACCCGATCCGATCGGTTTCTAGGCTTGTTCGGGTGCCATTTTTTCACGACCCGACCAAAACAGGCCCGACCCGAACCCGACACAAACCCAACCCGTGCTCACCCCTAGTATTCATGTACATTCGTCTCCATTAAATAAGGAATATGGTTTTCCGTACTTAACATTTATGATCTTATATTCTTACTTTTCTATACGAAAAACAAGGCAAAACAAGAAAAGTGGATTCATATTGTTGAATGTAAGTTGTGATAAACCTTGATTCACCTATAGATTTGATCGTTTTTGCGTGAATTGAGAATTGGATCATGAATCGAACCGTGAACCGTACGATTCGCCTCCGATTCTATACCAACCTTTATTCACCTATAGATTCGTATCGTTTTCGCATAGATTCGCAGTGAATCGTGCGATTCTGACAACTATCGTTACAACTACCTAATACCTACCTGCAGTTCTATTATTTGTTACAGAGGATTCATAGTATGGTATGGAAGATGGATGAAAACATATACGACATCATCCAGGCCACTCCACAGGGCAAGGCAGTAAGTAGAAAACTTTTATGAATAAAATCGGGGCTCAATACCTTCCAAAAATGAGAGCGGTCAGAGCAGTGGTGCCAGAGGAGATGTCAAGAGAACTATCATCTGCAAATGCATGATCAGCCTTGACGAAAGCGTTTTTAACTGCTTTCTCTGTACAAAGAGGAAAATGGGATTCCTCGACTATGAACTTGAGGATGTTCTTTCTAATAAATGAAGCAGCATCTGTACCACCGTGGCCATCAAACACCTGCCAATATAAGCTAATAAATCTCAGCCATGAGAAAATACAAAATCAACTACTATATAAAAGGTTGAATTCTCAGTCCATTCCGTCACCGTAGCTCTTCATTTTGCAGTATATTAAAAATCTATGGAGCTCATCCTAAAACAAGAACCAAGACATGCTAATGTCCTCATAGTATAATATTATAATATAGTGAAGTAAAAAAAGTAAATAGAACAATATATCAGTATGAACAGCGTCCGTTGATGATTATTATTGCCACCAGCTATTACGTATGACAAATCAGAAGTGATTGTCCAAAATAGGTACCTTATCTGAGTCCTGCTTGGCGATGCACAAATTTGATGTATGTGACACAAGTTTATGAAACGCACCCTCAAATGTAATTGCCTAACTATGGTCAACAACCCAGTCGGGCGATGGGCAAAGGACATATAAACGCTTGCTAATAAAAGCAAATTGAGCCGTAAAAAATGAGTGTTTAAGGCAAGGACGTAACACTCTAATACAGGCAAAGTAACATCCAAATGAGAGGAGTTGGAATGTTAGTAACGTACGCCATAGAAAGCTCCCGGGGAAGGAAAATCTGCAGTTGCACCTAAATGTTCAAGAAGATCATCTACACATAAGTGCTCATCCTCCATGTATTGCTTAGGTCCTTTCTCAGCACAAATTCCTGATCGAAACACAGGGCAAAAGCCTGATCTTCCATCCGACTGTAACATTACAGCTGGCCCGAAATCAGATTCCTATCAAAGAAAGAAATGAAGTTAGTTGCAGTGCTTTAACCACTATATCAGAAGAAATTAAAGATTACACTTGAAGTAAAAAAACAAAGGAAGAAGACACTGCTTTGGTCCTAAGCCAATAGGATAGAATTGGGACATAAATTGCAATACAAACTCTGGGTTCCCATGGTAATCATTCTTTTAATCCTCAGATAGGGATGGCACACTCTTACAAAATGGACACAGGGAAAGCCGGGAATTCAATTTCTATTACTTCATACATTTCACAAATGGAACCCACCAGATATGTAGGACGATTAAAGGTTGTAATAGAATTTCCCCAATTGTGGCCTATTCAAGTGATACACTTTTTATTCCCTTAATCATCAAAGAACTACAAACTCAAAACAGGAAAGTTGAGTTGAGTTGGGGACCTGAGGCCAGTCTACAGTTGCTCCTTTAGTGGGATTGTGACACCATACTCATGCCTGTGAAGGTGCGAGTACTGAGACCCTAAGGGCCACTGGATACTTTGTGGTTTTGGCGTATGGTTGTTGGGATGTGATCCCAGGTGTTGAATACTTTGTTTAGGCCTTCCAGGTAGTGCAAGATGTGCACGCGCGTGTGTTGGCCTAGCCTCTCAGGTTGTGATGTTTTATAGGCTATGGTATGTCTTCTTGTGGATGGCTCTCTTCTTCTTGTTTGCAACTTGGGGCGTATATTGAGCCTCAATGAACAGTTCGGTTCTCAGACTGTATGAGTTGAACTATTCAATAAAGGAATGCAAGAAGTATATGATGGAAACTAGGCTGGTAAAGGTAACTTACCAAATCACTGGCAGCCATTTCAGCATCGGAGCTTATAAAATGCCGGACAACTGAGAAGTGCCGCGGAGGTTTACCATTTGTCATTTGCTTCAAATTATCCGAATTCTCAGAAATTTCATCTTTCTTTGCCGGACCACTGTCCATGCTATAACTACCTTCTAATACAGTAAAAGGAGGCGAAAATTCAGTACCCGCAGCCATATTCCTTCACTAAACATAAACTTGAAGCCTCTGACAGAATCCCTAACTCCGAAAAACTTTTGTTCAAATAACCCTGCAACTCCAAATCACAGTTCAAACTCTCGCTCTTCTTTGATATCCAACAGACCCAAATTGAGGTACCAGCAGAGGATCCCAAATCTATAAAATGGGTGACCCAAATGAAGCAAACAAAAAATTCACAAACTATGTCAATAAAACAATACCCAACGATTCGATAAACCTGAAGCCTCGTTGAATGTGAATATTCCTCCTTCAAACTGTCTAGGTAATGGAAAGAATAACCACCAAGCAACCCTTGCTCAATCTTCCAAACCCACAAGTTCTCAAAATCTCCAGCATTTTTCAAAACTCGTCAAAAATAATCCAAGGCAGCAATTACAAAAGAATACGACTTTTATTATCCTAACCAGCGTTGAACAATTGCAAAACCAAGTTCCCCCAAAACCCAGATCAGGTATGAAAAACTTGACACGTAATGAAACAAATCTTTGCGAGAACAGGGGAAAATAATCTTCTACACAAGAAGTCAAGCACTATGCGGACCAACTGAAGCCAATAATTTATGAAAATCTCAGATAAAATCAAATCACGAGAAACCCTAAAACAAAATTGGGAATTCTCACATATGAAGATGGCGATTGCTTATTATTGCTTTTTCTCTGGTAATTATCAGGCGTCGAAGAAACCTCAAAAGGATTGACAGCAGATCTAGATAGGTAGAGTGTTTCGGAAGAGAATTTTAGAGAGAGAAAGGAGAGCGTGAAAATGGACATTGGAGAGAGAAGTTAGAGAGAGAGAGAGAGAGAGAGAGAGGAAGAAGAAGAAGACGGATGGCGAAACCGGAGATAGCAGGTAATCCGGTTGAGAAAGTAGGTGTTAGGCGGGATATAAAGTAATGACACGTGGTGGGTCTCAATTGGTGGATTCTCCGGGTTGACCGAATGGCCTTGTAGTTGAGTCCCAGCCATTAGATCATTGAATGGACGGTGAAACGCGTGGCCTTTTTCTGAAGTTGGATTTTTCTTGTTTTGTCTTTTTCCCAACTCTGTTTAGACAGAATCGTCCCTCCTCTTCTTTTATATGTGGAGTAGTATTATTTTTTTTATCCAAATAGTTCATTTTGTTTGTCTATCGAGTGAGTTATATAAATAGATCGGAGTCGGACATTAATAACTACATGAACGAACGAGACACTCGGTGGTATTAGGTTAATTTCTTTTGAAATGATAGCAAACTAACTGTGAAAGGAAATGAATCATCAAGATTATCACAGTAGATCTCTAGCTAGGGGATTTCTTCATCTCTATAGCTCTAGTAGAAGCATATATAATGCATCAACAATATTGTTTTATACTCCAGTCTAGTTGAATGGCACACCACCTTAATTTGTCTTGTCGTTAGAAGAATTAAATGGGTTTACGGATAGCACTGAGATCCTAAAATTTCTATTACAAAACCACAAAGTTTCCTGCATTCATAGTTTCAAATGTCTACTTCGGCAAAGGATTAATATTTTGATTTATTGCCATTTCCAATTGGGCCTCTTCAAAGGGGAGAAATTTTTGTGTGCCGGGCGGGGGCACCAAGTGGCCATGCATGCCCGAGCACCCAATCCGATCGTCCAAAAGTGTTTTGTATGAGCCAGATCTATATAAATCCGGATCGTCCAAAAGTGTTTTGAATGACCGAGATGGATGCTTGGGCACGACCATGTGGTGACCGCCCGGCATCCAAAAATTGCTCTCAAAAGGGACTCTCTTGTCGTTTTGACATGTTTACTACAATTTATTTATGGTGAATTACCATCAGAAAAATGAGAACGAATATGGAAATGGCAAGAAATACCAAGGAGAAAAATATGATTAAATTTTACACATTGGCTTCTTATCTACAAAAACATATGCGTACACTTATTGTTTTCTCGTGTTAGAAAAATATCTACATGCCGAAAATGTTGTAAAGATTTAACAACCACACAAATTGATTAAACTTGTATTTACACCAAAAGAGGCAGGCCAATAACAACAAAACAAATTGCTTCATCTGTATTGACTTTGAGTAATAGTCGACGCAGGATGAAATCAGGAGAGGAATTTGACAAACACAATTGCATTCTTTTTTCCATTCCACCAACGCGAATATCCTCATTTGCATGCACTCAAAGTAACATGCTGATCTGCAATTTTGATTATGGGTGCTAATCTCCCTTCAGCAACAAATCTAAAACCCAATATATAGCTATATATGGAGCCATCAAAAGAGAACATATACGCCTAGGCAGATAAATTTTCCCAAAAATGGGATCCAAACATCTATAGATTCCACACCCCTCTACAATGGCACCCAATTAACACACAAAGAAGAAATCTAGGTTGAAGCTTATGAGAAGTGTAAGGTTTCAAGCATTGACGACCAAACACCTTCAGGAGTATTAAAATCTGGTGCGAAAGAAAATGCTTCTTAAAACTCAAAAGGAGTAATGTTAGAAAGCTTCAAAATGGCAAAATCATCAAACCAGTATATCAAAGGGTAAACAAGAGTGAAACTATATTAAAAAAAAATGTCCATAGAGATTCCGTTCCCTTCTCTTAAATAAAGGCTCTGGCTTCGAAATGAAACTATATTCAACCAAACTAAGTTAACTAACTAAGCTTCATAAACCTTGCACTCCTTAGTAGCAGGGTTTGTCTTGCAAAAATCCTCCAATGGGTCTCCGCTTCCTTGTGCAGGCGTGGCTGGCCACTTGCTCGCTACCAAGTGTGCCAAATCAACAACTCTTTGGCTACAAAACATAGAACACACTTCCACGTTAGCAAACATTCTAAACTGAACAGAAATTGCTCTTATGTTTTATTCTTGTCGAAAGCCCATTGACTTAAAATACAAGAAATTGGAGTTGTCATGCATACCTGTATCCCCACTCATTGTCGTACCAAGCCACCACCTTGACCATGTCATCTCCCATGACCATTGTCAAAGACGAATCAATTGTTGAAGAAACATCACTGCACCTGAAATCTACCGACACGAGAGGGACATCACAAACGGCCAGTATGCCTTTCAGTGGCCCTTCAGCTGCCTTTCTAAAGGCTGCATTGACATCTTCAGCAGTTATTCCTTTTTTCTCGACATTCACAACAAGGTCAACAACAGACACATTCGGTGTGGGCACCCGAAGAGCAATACCATTGAGTTTTCCCTTGAGCTGTGGTAGCACTAGAGACACAGCCTTGGCTGCACCGGTGCTTGTTGGGACTATGTTTAGTGCAGCAGCTCTGGCTCTCCTCAAGTCCCTGTGTGAAGCATCTAAGAGTCTCTGCACACAAGACAATCTATTTACATTTTTGAATTACAGCTCCAGACAATACCATGTCACTAATAGAGTATTTCATTCTGGCAGTATTTTTTTGTACCATTTTTTGGTGCAGTAGTAATTACCTGGTCGCCAGTATAGGAGTGAGTGGTAGTCATTGTTCCCTTGACAATACCTGCAAATCATATGAAGAAATAATTCAGTGTTTGATACTCTAACAGGGTGCTTGAAATAATTCAGCAATGATTGGGTTCATGAAGAAACAGTTACAGTGTTATCTGGAACTGTAGTTGCTCGAATTAGTTCGCTAGTGCAAAATGTAGAATCTGAAAAAGGACTAGAAAAGAGACGCTAGTTTTTGTATATTCTATTACTGCTGATGTATTTACATGGGAGGGGTATATATACCCAAGAGAATAAAACATAAAAGGAAATAAAAATCAAATCAAAGAACTAATATTAT
>JAXBDA010007856.1:0-16404 GCA_036023075.1 Gaultheria prostrata
TGCTAACGGAAGGGGTGTCGGGGATAACGGAAAATAGTTGAGGGGGTGTCGTCGTAGGTTTATTTAGTTTAGGGGGTGTCTTCTTCCATTTCGTATAGTATAGGGGGTGTCTAGGTGATTTACCCTAAAATTCAAATGATTTATTTATTTATTTTATTTGATGTGTTTTCAAATTGAGTCATAGAATTGAAACATGCATATGTTTGAATGTATATATTGCCCCACTGTCTGCCACCTCCTTTTCCTATCACTATGCATCACTGCTAATAAACGTGGAAGAGTGTCATTCACACCCTTATTGAACCACAAATCAATTGCAGAAAGGCCCTTCAAAGACTCTCACACAAACATTAGATGGATATATAGTCATATACACATACATGCATATCACCCAAATTAGTGTCATCAATTTATATGCATATATGCATACAATTTTGACTTTACCGCAGTAACCACAAGAAGTGGAATTTTCCAATATCAATTTGAAATCACAAGGAAAAGTTGCTACAAGTTTATAGATATGCTGAAACTTGAAGTCAACTCGAAAATGAAGGATTTGAGCTTTGTTAGGATGGTAGGTCACTTGGTGTTTCAATCTATTATACATATGCAAAGAAGTTAACAAGCACATGGTCCAAAACTCCAGTTTTTGGAGCCAGTTCGGGGCTTAATTTTTTAGCGGGAAGCCCAATTAGCTTGACGTATGCAGGTTGGGTTGAGAGAGTGGAATTGACAATTTTGTCCTTTAAAATTGTCATTTTTGCTAAGAAGGTTTTTATCGTTGACCATTTTGTCGAAAATCCTAATGGCAGCTAATGATTTGATCTGTTGGGTACAATTGAAAAATTAAAGGGACAGTTTTTCACAACTGGAACTGCTGTGACAAAATCGACTGAAATGGGAAACTCTGGCAACTGTTTGTGTAATGTTCCTGTAGTATATTAACACCCAATTGGCCCCAATTTTTTTATCCTATATTGAAATGGCGTCAGTTGACCCACTCAATGTTGTGTGCCATCTATTTTTGTTTTTCTAGTGATTGCTTGTTTGATAGCGATTGGACAGTAGAACTATCTAAATATTACTCCCTTGTCACAATTTGTTTGCCCACTTTTTCATTTTTTGATATCGATAATGTTTGTCTGTTTTCAAAAGTCAATGAACCAATTTAAGTGGAATTCCCTTTCTTCCCTTTTGCTTTTGATTAATTTAACTATTTGATAATTTTCGATGGAAGCTTTAAGTGTAGAATTTGTGTGCCCTATAAAAGTTCGATTCTGCTATAGGACAAACAAGGTGGGATGGAGTAGCAGTGTAAGCAGGACTAGGTTGCTTGATGCTGAATGAGCCCATCTGATGATTCTCACTCTTGGTTGGTCATTCCCTTGTTGGTGATAGCAAGCAGTGTTGATGAGCTTAAAGCTAGCTAGTGAATTGTTGCTTATGTGTGATCGATTTAGTTGAACATGTAGCTTTGTGCATATCATTTTTATGTTCTAAGTTATGCTCTTCATTATATGTTGGCACAAGCCTAGGGCATCTCCAATGGCATAACAAAAAATGGATAACCAAAATTCGTCATATCAACTTTTGGTCATCCATTTAAGGGTTTGTTAAGCTTTAGCAATGTGGAGGTCCAAAATGGCATAATCAAAATGAGTTGGCAAAAATTCAAATCCAACGGTCAGATTTTTTCTTCTCAATCTAATGGTCTACATTGAATGACATTCTAGTAGTAAGTGAAAGACATAGTTAAATGCACAACCACTTGCCAAAGTGGAGAGTGAGTTTCACCTACCAATAAAGCATTTGCTTTATGGATAGTGCGTTTCAAACAAAAAGCATATGGAGTAAGTTTTGTAAGTAAGACACACTATTTTTGGTTATTGAGATAAATGTTGCTAACTTTGGTTATGGAAAGCCTCAAATTTAGTTATTGGTTAAGAGGTTGATAAGTTTGGTTATTTCATTGTAAGCCATTTTTGAGGTCAACATTGCTAACTAGTAAACTTTTTGCTTTTGGTTATGCCATTGGAATAACCTTAGAGTACTTTTTTGTGTGGTTAATCCTGTATTCTAATATGGGGCACATGAATGTTTTGACAATTTTGTAGTGTTCCCAAACTGACTTGTATTGTTCTGTTACTTTGTTGTACAATCCTTGCTATTTTCACTCCTTATCCTTGGATTTTGCTTCCATGGTCAAGAGAAGACTAAAAGCCAACTCTGTTCTTTAGATCATTTACTTGCTATGAAGCTTTGATTGAAGTACTTCGATGCCAATTCACAATCTCATAGTTCATTCGAGTTTTATCACACCTGCCACCCCAGTTGGAGGTACAACCAAATGCTGCATTGTATGATGCCATCATCGTCGACAAGAAGACAAAATCCCAATTCATCCCTCTCATCACTGCAAGGTAAATCCTAGTATGCTTTTCCCCACTTGTTTTCTCTAGTGCCTTGTTTGTTTGATTGGTCATATAGTCAAGGGATACATAATCTTATAAAACAAGTATCAGATTGATAGTGAGGGGATTAACAGTACCATTCCCCCAAGGTGTTTGCATATCCCGTGTTTGTTGGAATATCCTAGCCACAAAAGATTCACGTTGTGTGTGGTCCCTTGGATTTATTGACCAATTTAGAGCTTTAATTTGGACAAACAAACAGGGCCAATAGTCAATCTAAGGTCTAATGTGTTACGCTGATTTGTGGATAAATTGTAGGAAGTTCAGCTGAAGATACACCGAGTTCAAGCGCTCAACCCTCTCCCACCATCAATCTCACACGCGAATACACCCTTGCTATACAGACGACTTCCTACAGCGAGATTTGGTCTAGAATCCATCCCAATGACGCTTCTTATGAAGAAGGAGACTTAGGGGAAGGGGAGGCCCTTGAAGAACATCAGTCGTTGGAACAGGTTCTTCACCCTAGCCGAGAGTGTGTTGACAAAGCACTTCAGCATGCCAGGCTGACCACCCTTACCCGCCTTGTGTCCACCTACTTTGATCACAGTGAAAGAACCTCCCATCTTTGTCTCCTTCTCCACGACAGTGTCCGCCGGGCCCGCTTAACTTACCACGATCTTCATAACCTCCTTGATGTCCTCCCCCTAAATTCCGACCCCAACTCCCTCGCCCAGTCTCAATGCGACTGGGCATTTGACATCTTCCTAAAATTCGACCGCCTTGACAATCCCTTCCCCTGCCCAGACTCCCAGAACTTCCACGACATGCGCCACCGCTTTTCCCAGCTCAATGACCAACTCCATCACCGCCTCTGCAAGTCTCGCTCTAGGGTCCGCCTCCTCCGCCGCGCCACCACTTGCTCCACCGTTTGTCTCATTGGTACTGCTGTTGGTGTTTCCATAGCAGCCGTGGCCATAGCTTCTCACGCTCTTATTGCCCTTGTTGCAGGCCCATTACTCCCCGCGGTCCTCCCCTCTAAGATTACTAAGAAGGAGATGGCCCACATGGCACAGCTTGATGCAGTAGCGAAGGGCACGTATGTCCTTCAGAACGACCTCGACACGATTGATCGCCTGGTTGAGCGCCTCTATACGGCCGTTGAGGGTGACAAATTTCTGATTCGCCTCGGGTTGGAGAGGGGCAACGATAGGCATCCCATCCACGAGATCGCAAAGCAGCTTCAGAAGAATCATCTCAATTTCCTTAGCCAGCTAATGGATCTCGAGGAACACATATGCCTATGTTTTGCTGCAATCAACAGGGCTAGATCTCTCCTCCTTGAGGAGATCCATCTTCATAAACCTCATAATGGCAATTAATTTGCTGCATGTGCTGGTGAGTTTTTTTTTTGGGTGATATTTAGAATACTGTTTGACTTGGCTTCTCTATCATTAATACATGTGGTTGTCATTACTCTTTGTATACCTCAACAAGTTGGGTAAGTTGATGTCTCTACATTTGGACGGTGGTTTCTCCATGCTATGTTTATAAACAGCAAGAACTACTGGACACTGCTTCGTTCCTGTTAGGCCATGGCCATGCTTATCCCATCTTTTCTGGTAAAGAATAAATAAAGAATTGAGTCAATACTAATGCATCAACACAGAGGAAGAACTAGATCTTTCTTACATTTTATTTGTGGATATATCTATATTTACTCGCCTCTTCAACTACATATTCATCTTAGAACCCAAAGTTTACTTATTATCTTAATGTTGTAAGTATTCTCTCTTCCGATCCAGTTATCTGAACATCTGACGTACAATTGCAAAAGGATGTTGGAAACAACCACACTGCATCAGTTATGAATTGAAGGAACTAAAGAAAGAGAATTAAGAAAAAGGGACTGACGTCAGGTACTTTGCTAAGACTGCTAACTTTGATGTTATCATGTTTCTTCACCTACAACAATGGTGTGGTTATAATATGCCAATGTCTTTCTAACTTTTCAGTTACGTATTAATGTTGTCATTGATGAAATGATATGTTTACTGTGCAACATGGATAGTTACTTCGCAGTTACTTTGGATTTTTTTTTTTGTTCAAATCCATTTGTTTATGTTGATCCTGTACCTGGTCTGCTAGAGATCGATTCTTATAGTAACAGCGGTTAGTAAAAAGAATTACACCCAACAAGAATGTGTTTCAACAAGCGCAACTTCATTTACATTGGAGGAACAAAGTCTGCATGACTACTGTGTGGAATTTTCTCTTTTAGAATGCTTAATTTACGTGGTATAACATTAGATCGCTAAGTATGCTTGCATCTATGGCAGATCATGAATTATATATGTTTGTGGTCAGTTCTAAATCTTGTAATTATGAAATGCTTCTCCAGGCCTTGATCATTCTTCTGGCCCTGGCTCTTCAGCTTCTGAGCTTTTGTTTTGAGACTTTTGCGGATTGGGGACTGAACTGGGCATAATTTTTACCCAAAGCATTGTATTTTGGTATCAGTTTATAGTAAATCTGACTCTCGATTAACAAGCTCGAGATTGCTTGAGCAAGTTTCTTCTTTGCAATCACATACCAACTTCCGTGTTACCTATAATAAGGTCAACTTTACACGAGCTCCCCACTGTCCCGGAAATGCTAGTTGTAAGATATCAACGTTAAATTTTTTGTTTTGAGTGAGAATCAGAAATGCATTTATTTCCAAGTTCCCTGTTAGTAATTCTTTCTATTTAGCTCTCTCGTTCCCCCATTCAGTATTACTAGTAAAATGTTTCCAGCTGCATCCTCTCTGGTGCAAAATTAAAAATTTCCATGCGTGTCCTCTCTAGATCTGCATGGCATTGATGGCAAGGTTATTGCATATTGTCCATAACCCAAGAACGATCACAAGGATTTAAAGTTGATTTAGAATTTCATTCTTCGGTTTTCTTGGACAAAGTTATCTTCGTTATCTTCGTTATCTTCAATTTGATTTGTAATGCTGGCTTTGCTCAGGATGGCTAATCGAAGTTTGGATGTTACAGATTTGCAGCCTACTGGGCTGTATCCAATGTCCCTATCTCAAGCACATTGGTCACTCACGTGAGAGGGAGCCATTGGGCATGTTGATGTTTTTGTTTTAAAAGTCTGTCCTGTTTATAATTGTCCTACAGCCACTATACTTCATTTTCGTGTGTCCTTAATTTTACCCTATCTGTTTCGCAGAATATACTCCTACATAACAAAGTAAACGAACAGGAAAATGCATCAACTAGCTGGAATAAGGACCAACAAAGTGGATCTCATCTAACTTCATGTTCCAACAGTTCATCGACCTCAACCTGCTTACATTAGAGATCGACTTCCCAGGAATCAGAAATCATGACGACTCTGGGCATCTGATTAATTAATGGACTACACACCCATAACACCACTTGATGAAATAATTTAACTGCAGTGTTAGAAATATCGATTTTTATTGTTTCAAGGATGTATCTGTTTATGGTTACTTCTGTTTTTTTCCATTTAAATAACGAATAAATTAAACAAAATACAAATATCGAATTGAAGAGTACGAGACCAGGTTCCTACATCCCGGTGCTTTAGTTCTTGTCTGCTTGATTTTCATTTTTAATTGTGACGATGTCATAAGGTAATAATTAAGGTATATATACATATACTGGGAATTATAGCGTCTCTTTCATGCAGTTGTATTATTTTTGGATGCACGGATGGAAGTGGCCGAAGGTTTTTGCACTGGAAAATGCAACAATATGGGCTGTAATTTTGTTAAGGAGTAATGGATAATTTGGGACAGCAAGCTGAAGCTGCTGAACTATGGGTTTTGAAAGGAAAATGGATAATAATTTTGCATCGAAAATTATAATATAGTTTAAAAGTTGAACGAACTAGGCTCATTGTTTAACTTGGATGAGAAGTGTACGTCATCTATGGATTAAAGAATTTCATCTTTGTTAGTATGCTAATTATTTTTCACAGGTCCCTTACATAGTGATGCTTTTGAATTGGTGTTCAATCTTCGAGTGTTGGAAACAGAGTTCAAGCTGTGGATAGTTGCGTGTAAAAACTATGGTGGAATGGTGGGTCTTTATTATTGTGTTTGTTCCCTTTCAAAATGCACATAAATATTTATTATGCCTGCTAAACATTACAATGATGTACATGTGATACAAAACGCGTCCAACTGATGATATCCAATTTATCTAGCAAAACGCTTGACACAGTACTACCGAACAAAATTCACCCCTTTGTTGAGTCCTAGCTACGTACAACTATAGTGTCCACATTATAGAGCATTTCGATTGTCGAACATTTAGCCGCTTGTTTCATTTGATTAAAATGTTTTCATCACAACGTAAACCTACCCTATTGCGTAACATGTTTTGTAATAACCCGAATTTTCATAAATAAAAATTCGAATTATAATTTTAATAATTATAATTTTCTTGGGAAATTATTTAATTGTCAATCGATTTATTTAAATTAGTATATATATCCGCGTGATTACGTACACATGTCAAAGACTACACCGTAAATTCTCCTATGTAAAACCCTAACCCTATGCTTATGTCACTACGCATATGTCATCGTGATGACATCACCTTGCTTACCTCATCTCCTAGCCGGGTCCAAATTTGTTCACCCTCGCCCAAAGAGGGTGAACAAAACCCTCCTAGCTCCGGTGCCGACGTCTATGATCGGAATCGTTCATGTTGTTCATAAAGATTTTCTAGGAGGGCATGCAAAAATTCAGCTAAATCCAACGGTGAAAAGTGGTTGAGGTTTGAGTTCAAAAACCCAGATTTTTCTTCTTTGGGTTTAAAGAACAAAAAATAGACATTTTAAGCTCAAAACTCAACCACTTTCCGCGGTTCGATTTAGCTGATTTTTTGCATGCCCTCCTAGAAAATCGTTCCAAACAATATGAACGGTTCCGATCATTGACGTCGGAACCGGAGCTAGGAGGGTTTTGTTCACCCTCTTTGGGCGAGGGTGAACAAATTTGGACTCCTCCTAGCCTCATGCCTAATTCACTCCATTAGGAGCCTAAATTTCACCTAGATTTAGTAGGATTTTGTGTGTGTGTGTGAGAGAGAGAGAGAGAGGCCGGCTAGGAGAGGAAGAGAGAAGAGGGAAGTTACCTTGCACTTTTCCTAATTCACCTTGTGCTGAATCTAGTGCCATTATGGAGGATATTCTCCAAGTACAACACAATCTAGCCATTAATGGGAGAATCACAAGTACAATCATACCAAATCCAATGATGAGATTCGTATTCCTTCCCATTATAAGAGAATCCCATGATTGCACCTAAGATTTCATGACATCGCCTAAGATCCTATAGCCTTATTAGCCTCATGTCATTTTGCAGTGCAAACTAGTACCGAAAACTCCCTGAAACCTAGTTAGTCTCGTATTTCCTACACTGTGAAAAGTGACAAGATGAATTTCCCTTGAATTATTGTACTTGAACCTATAGACCTATAGCCTCATGCCTATTAGAACCTATGAGAATATATTCCCTCATTATTACGCGTCATAGATTTGATTCTTGTCATCATGGTGGGGAAATTTCTTGGAAGGTGGGAGAGAGAGTGCCGGCCACCATTGGGAGGAGAGGGAGCTCCATATTTTTCCTATAAATAGCAAGCCATACTTCATAGTTTCTTCACACCTCCACTCTCCACCAACTTTGTAGTTTTTAAGAAATTCTTGTAGTAAGTTCTTGAAGTTCTAGAGAAACTCAACCAAACTCAAACTCAACTCCACCACCCTTAGCCGCCGGCCACCACCACTCCAAAACCACCCTTCGATCTTGTTTTAGAAGTTCCGGCGATCCCTCCGGCGTTTCTAAGAAAAGTCCTTACTTTTCTTTTCGACGCATGAAGCCGTTCCTCCGTCTGTCTACCGTTAGCTTTTTCTACTTCCGATTTACCTTGGAAATTACGGTAATAATCTTTATCTAATTTCTTACTATTTATTTTAGTGCAAACTTTAATTTTTAGTAATGTTATAATGCTCGGTTTAAGAATTAAAGTTAGTAGATTACGGTTTATAAAAAGTAATTAGTCGTGATTCTAAAAATGAATTTTCGAGCTTACGTAGTCATTATAATGCCCGAATTGAAAATGATATTTCAAATTTACGTCGTTATAATGCTCGAGTAATTTTTAGAAAAACACGTGAACGGTTGCGATTTTACTAAGATGGAATTATCGGCAAATGAGAATTTTCTTAAAAAGACTACGTGAAATATTTTTGGGAAATGAGAAATGTTTTACGACTAACTTGAGACTATAACTGGATATTCCGACCCTTTTTGCCTAGGACTTTCCTGGTTATTCTATTTGTCAAGAGAAGGTCGCTAAAAGAGAAATGATAATTTTAAGAGGAAATACTGAATTATGGAAAAACACATTTTACGAGGAAACGCTGATTTTTGAAACACGAATCACGAGAAAGTTGTATTTTTACGAAAAGAGATTTTGAGACATGTGCATATTCACCCCATGATACGAGATTTATACGACATAATTTTCGAGATGAATAGTTAACACGAGAGAAAGAGATGAGAATGAAAATGTGATGAGAATGAAAATGAGATGAGAGTGAAAATGATTTTTGAAAAGAATGGAAATGAATACGGTAGTGTAGCGAGAACGCCGCCCCAACTTTACGGAGAAAACTTGGTGGTTAGGGCTAAGCTTACACAACACATGGTGAACATACCTTATATCTTGTAGTGTGCGCCTTGATATAAGACGACCGGGATTTCGAGCGGAAATGTTGGTACTGTCAGTTGAAATGAGGTCGGAAATAGACAAATAACTTTCGAGTGATGGATTGTAGGCCCGGTGGTCTGAAGCAATGCCATATGAGTGGAGTGAAATGACTGTAGCCTCGGAAGTCGGAAGCAGTCCACACCTTTAATAAATTTGAAGAAGAATGCTTATGATGATAATGAAAAATGTTACGAGACACATGTTACCACCACGTTTACTCTGATTTGAATCAACATTGGCACAAGTATATTTACACTGACACTGTCATATATATTCATGAAAACTATTTTCTGTTAAACTCCTGTTATTATTTTCAAGCCATCATATATTGTTCTAGAATTGCTAGTTGGGATTTGGGTAGAGTTATTGATGGGCGTTTCACTCACGGTGTTGCACTTGTATAACCCTGGCATAATACCACGATGTTGCCTAGCGACTCTGACGTATTATGGCAGAATACCGAGATGAACATGAGGAGTTCTACTTCCAGCTGAGCTATGGAGCGGGAGCTGTCGAGATGGGGAATGACCTGGTAGAGGGATAGAAGAAGCCATAGATCCCAACCCGAGTATAATAATATCATTCGGCGAAGTAGACGCCATGTCAGACTTGTTATCATATTTTATCTTTATTGTAATAATAATTAGTGTTCCCGAATTTTTGGGGCGTTATATGTTTAGCAAAACACCTGCCCGAGCGTGTCAAATGGAACCTATCCCGAGCCAAAACCAACCCCTAGATTGGGCCCTAGACTTGCAATAGTCACCATCACACCCCATGCTTTACCACCCCAACACTCCCCTAAAGTTCAATTACATGTGCAAACACTCCTTTTCAACCTCTCTCTCACTGTCTCCCACCCGCTAACATTTAAATCCTAAATTACTACTCCCTTTGTCACTTTTTAAGTGTGCTGCTTGGTAAATCTAACTTATTAAAGAGACATCATCCTTACTTTTCATATCAACTTTTACCTCCACTTTTAAAAATTATTCTCCACTTTTATCCATTAACTTTTTATCAACTAAATTTTTAAAAGGGTAAAATAATGATGATTCTATCGGCAATCCCCTTTTTTTTCTTTTTTCTTTTTTATTTTACATTCAACCCGATTGCTACATACAACCTTGCTGAGGTGGCAAATGTCTTTATTTGCTTCATAAAACCCGATAAACTTCCAAAACTACCCTTACACTATTTTTCCTCTCCCACATTTGATTTGAAACACCCCTTCTCTTCCCTCTCATCCCACCCTAGTCTCCCACACCGACTGCCTCCCCTCCCTCCTAGTACGCGACCAAGACTGACGACCACCCTCCTACCAAGATCGGCGATCAAAAGGTACCCTCCCTCTCCCCTCCCTCTTATCTTCTCTGTCTCACTATATATATTTATATATGTATAAATACATTGTGCATTTATTTATGTAAATGTATACCTCCCTCCCCTCTATCCCCCTCTCAGCGAACTGATTTGGAGTGATTTGGTTCTAAAATTGGTAAGGGTTTCGTCCAAAATTTAGAACAGATATCGCCAAAATGGATCCTTGAAATGGGAATTGAATACCGAATTTCTTCACCATATTCGGTAAACATAAAAACATAACGTTTGCCGCCAATTAATAGTCGAAGCATGCATTTTGGGCACATAGATGAGCCATATAGAATTCGAGACTTAACTCCCGAAACAATGTAACATTTTCGGGATTGAAATTTTGATTTTGATTTTGATTTTTTTTTTTGTAATTTAATTTATCTTGTAGCTGACTATAATTTTGTATTTTTAACAAACAGATATGGTACACGAACGGTAAACAACTTCTCACCGCGCGGCGCAAGGCCTCAAAGGCTAATTAGAGTAAGGGCTAGAAGGGCAAGCATGGTCATCATGCCTTCCTCCAATAACAGCCCCCTCACATGGAGGAGCAGCCCGAGGAGGAGGCTGAGGAGGAGCAGCCTGAGGAGGAGTCCGAGGACGACGAGGTTGAGGAGCATGGGGAAGAGGACGAGGTTCCATTGAGAGACTAGACCAGCTAGGACGGTGGCCTACTCTAAACGTTGCAAACCAGCTACTTAAGCATTGTTGTTTTATTGTTGGACCCTTGTTGGATGTCTATCGTGGTTGTTTTCGTAAATGGTTATAGCTTTTGTTGGATATTATGGTTTTACCTGGATATGACTAGCTTTATGGTTGGTGGACCATGTTTATGTATTTCGATATTAAGTGTATGATCTTAGACTTATTAACTTTGTAGTTTCATGGCCCTGTGTTGTTCTCTATCTGCCTGGATAAGTTTGATATCCTTGTGTTCTATTATTATTTCTAGCCAAAGTACATACAACCAATAATACAAATATTTGAAGGCAAAGTACATACACTCCCCAATACAAGTTTGACAAAATTACGATGCTAAAGTTAAAATCACTGGTAATTAAATTAACAACATTGGCTAGTCAAATATATCAAAAGTGTCTGTAGTGGCTACGTCAGAGCCAATTATCCTTCCAAACTCTTCAATTGATTACGAAACAGTGCATCCTATCCTTTTGCATGCGGTTCCCGGTGTTTGTGTTTATTGTGAAGTGCTCCGTATGGTCATGTGTGCTCAATGGCCCTGTTGTGCGACTACCATGCCTGGAAGCATCACCCTATAAAAAACCATAACAAAATTAGTTTTGTTGTCTGTGTGTTTTAAAATAAGATATTAACTCCCGAAAAAGAGTTCAAAATTCAGATATAAACTCCTGAAAATAGATATGTATTCTAGTTATAACTAATGAAAATTGAGTACAACTTGCGGTTTACATTGTCGATCAAAGTTTCAATTTTCGACAAAAAAACTACCGAAATTATGGCCGATTTTTAGGACAGTGGTACCGTTTTGATTATAGTGAACGCAGATAAGGTAGACTTCTTGTAGAAAACAATGGATTACCTCTTGGCTCATTTTTTGGTTGAAAATCTTCATGTTCGGGATGCCAATCTTGTTCTCCACTTTCGTTCTTTCCTCTGACGCTTCAGTCTTTTCTATTGGTGGTGGAGTTTCAAGTTCCTCCCTTACTCTTCGAAATTCTTCAAAAATTCATGAGGGAGAGGATCGTTCCATTGATTCATCTGGGTTTTCCATTGAGAGAGATCGGGGAGGAGGAGGAGGAGGAATAATTACAAGAAACCTAAAGTACGTAGAAGAAGACGATTGAGTAGAAGAAGAGAACTGGGTTGCATATTATAGAAATTGAAATAGGGCTTGTGTAAGTAGGTTGTATGTAGTAATTTAAGGTGCTAAATGGTCTTTATGCATGGAACGATTTGGTATTTATTTTCACCAGGCTGTATTTAACAATTCACGGGTTGCCAATAGAATCACTCAAATAATAATTGTACAAGCTTTCACTTCACTCTTTCTTCTCCATTTTATTTTGAGCCTCTTACTGGCCGGCCCCATTTTGTTATCTACTTCCCATCCAAGCCCCCGCACATCGTCGCAATCATTCCATCCAAGCCCTTTTTTCTTTGCACGCAACACTCTTTTACCATAGGATTAGGAAAAATTATGCTTGCGACCTAATGTTGTAATAATTAGCGTCGCCCAAAGCGTAGGGCTAGGTCGGTTGTAGCATAATAACTCGGAAGTCCGAGGTCGAATCCACAGGGAAGGGTCGGAGCTAGTGAGGACGGCCAACCATTTGGTTTGGTTTGGAGTTCTCTCTACTTGAAAATTACTAGAAAATAAAGATGTAACGATAATTAAAGAAGGGCGAGGTCTAATACCACCCATGACTACGGATATTTAATGGCTCTCAACTATAACTCAAGTGAGAGACAAAATCACTTGCTCTCACTCGGAAGATTTAACAACGAAACTCAATTTGGGTTTAACAATGGGATAAGTTCTTTGAGGCATTTTTACAAACACTTAGAATGCCATAGCTCCAAGCATCATGTGTGGCAAGTGGTCAAGCCCTTGCCTACACAAGATCAAAAAGGTTAACAATTCTAAGTTTTGATACATAAAATTGAACTAACCCAATGAAAACCTATTTTTACCACATGAATGGGGTTTGGAAATGGAAAGAAACTCAGTCAAGCATTTTATCGAACACCTAGAGTGCCATGGTTCAAAGCATTGAGTGTGCCAAGGTTTTTTTGTCTACACCCAATCAAAGAAGTTAACAACTCTAAGTTAAGACCGAAAATAGGAGTTTAATCCATTCACAAACCCAACAATAAACACAAAAACGTGAAAAGCCATCAAACACCGAAGTCATGGGGTCACCCCATGACCAAGCCTAAACTACTACTCAAACATGCTTAAATTAACCAACAAAGAGAAAAATGTGATTAATGAAAACATAACAAAAATGGAAATAAACTTGAGATTAATAAAGATAAGAGGAGTACTTACAACATTTGTGAAGGCAAAAGTCTTGAATCAAAGAGAAACTACCCTAAAAATTAGAGAGAAGTTGGAGAAGATGAAGTGGGGAAGAAGAAGGGAGGTAGAGACAGAAAGTCTCTCCCCCAACGTAACCTAAAATCTGACCTAAAGTGGTCTTAAAACTGTCTGGAGAAGCTGGGTATTGATACCCAGGAAATCTGAAATTTTTCTTTGTTTGCTGAGAAGACTGGGTATTGATACCCAGTTTCTGAGTATTGATACCTAGAGAGTCTGTCCATTTTTCTTGGTTGTCTTTTTTGGCCTTCTCTTGAACGTTGGTTGCTTCGAGCCTTCCTCCAATGACGTGAAAACCTCAATTTGGACTTGGGAAGGATTCATCTCGGCCTTGAATGTACATGGGTGCCTCCGGGTACTTCCGGATATAACCGGGGATCATTTGGAGCTTTGGACACGCCTTTTAGCTCAGATTTTCTGAAACTCATCAAAAATACAACTCGCGCAAAATCAATCGAATAAAAGCACAATATGCACGTGTGTGTGATCAAGACGAGCGAGATAAGCCCGGATAAATACAATATTTGGGGCTTATCAAATTATCCAATGCGAACGGAACATCACATTGTATCTCCTAACTGATGTATCATTGGTTAATATTGCGGGACCCGTTATCTTTTGTTAGTCGTTTGAGCGACAAATTGACATTTGGCGTGTGATGAATGGTGAAGCAATGTTTGAAAACCACCAAATAATATCTTCCAGTCATAACCTTTTCCTTCTCTCTCTAGAATTTTCACATGTTCACGTACTATTCTTATCCATACATATACATATATAAATATATATAATTCATATGTTATTAAAATTTTAAACAATTATAACTTTTGTTGAGCCTATCAAAAAAGTTAAAAAATATATATATTTGAAATCTACTCGATGAGATCTTTGAAACAAGATCCATTTTGAATATGAAATTGTATACATGTAAAAAAAAGTTATATTTGAAAAAGCTCTACTACATGAGCTAGCCACCATTTGTGCCTTATATGTCGGTTTATGTGGTTTAGTTCTTAATTAATGTGTTGCATCCTGGGTTTGAGTCACATTCCCCCTCCCCGATGTAATAGATTAGGAATGACGAATGACAAAAAAAAAACATATAAGGTCCAATAACAAACAGATCAACCACAAAAAATAACATATAAGCCACAATAACCAACAGATAAACCATAAAAAATAACGTATAAGCCACAATAACAAACAGATAAACCAGACTTGCTAAGAACTAAACCATAGCAAAAAACTAACATATAAGGCACAAATAACAAACAGATAACCAGACTTGCTAAGAACTAAATCATAGAAACCAACTTATAAGGCACAAATAACAAATACATAAACCACAAAAATAACATATAAGCCACAATAACCAACAGATAAACCATAAAAAATAATATATAAGCCACAATAACCCAACAGATAAACTATTTTGGCTAATATATACACATAAAATCAATATATAAGGCACAATGACAAACAAATAAACCACATAAAATAACATATAACCCACAATAACCTAAAGATAAACTATTTTAGCTAATATAGATGCATAAAACCAACATATAAGGCACAAAACAAGAAACAAATATACGCTATCTTATTTCTATTATTTTTTGCGCATAATTTTATATTCAATATGCGTCTTGTTTGATAGATCTCGTCGAATAGGTTTCCTCTTGTTGTAAAGCACTAACTCACCAACCAATCCATCAAGCTCTCAACAAGTTGGCCGTTCATTATCCTCCTCAAGCTCAATCTCACTCCCTGGAGTTTCCCTGTCACCTTGTAGCTTCCATCACACATTTCTAGTGACCTGATGCATGATTAGACTGGTAAGGGTCTTAGGGAACACTTTATGATGCTAGAGTATGGGCTGATTGAGCCTTGGATCAACGAAACTAGAAAAAATAGGTTTCGGTAGTAATTTGGGATACTTCCAGTAGTTTCTCATCCGTCATTCGGATGAGCCATCCGGACGATCCAACAAACAAAGAACTTGGACCACCAACTCCCTCCGGATGCCTGATTTTCCCATCACGGGCGATCATGTTTAAAACCAAAAATCTTAACCACCTTCTTGCATCGGACGCGAATCCCAGTTGTCCATGTAGTACTTCCTGTGACTAAAACTTCGTTCTACCAGTTTTGACCATCTAGACGAAACTTACTACAAACGACATTGAACTTGAGTCCATTCACAGTTTGATTGGTTTTGACCCCCGAGACTCGTATGAACCTCTTAGATGGACTTCTATGTTACACAATGAATGGAACTTATCTGTACACCCCCGGATCAAGCATTAAATTTAGATATATTTTTTTATAGGCAAATTTAGAGATAAAGTTGGGATTTTATTACTCTATGTTTTAGTTGATTACATTTGATTAATGTTGATGAACGAAGCATGTGCACGTGATTGCAAATACTTTGTTGTGTTTGATCAATGCATTAGCTAAACCATGGGGTTAGGGGATGTCTTGGTCATGTCGTATCCTAACTGATGAGTAGGACATGAAGTACGAGAGCATAGTGTGTGGGATCATAGATGTAAAGACCCGTAAAATTTTATTATTTTTTTGGAAATAATGCGAGAAATTGTGGGAAATGTTTAAAATATTTAAGTGTTGGATTATGTGGTGTTATATGTGGGAGGGGACTCAATTGCATTACACAAGTCACATTTGGACTTGGGGTGTAATTCTTTTTATGCTTTAAGGGTGCATGTGGTGAGAGGGG
>JAXBDA010007857.1:0-16403 GCA_036023075.1 Gaultheria prostrata
CTAGCCACGGGGCGCTTTCGCCCCGCGGTCGCACCCTATGAGACTACTCGCTCATGATGCTGTTGAACGCAACAATGATATTAAACCTAGATCTAAACATGCTTCAAAGAATTAAATAAAAATTAAACTTACGATACCACAGACTGCATGAAAGAAACGGATTCGATTACTGACATAAATCGCCAAAGTTAAGCTGGAAAAACCTGTAGCAATGTTAACCTCCAAATTGAACCTAAGAACAGCAGATAAAAGTTAAGAAAATAAAGCGAAACTATGAACTGTGAAAACTTCGGAACCCTAATTCGAGTTCTAGAGGGACTATATATACTCATCCCCTCTTGATTACAATTAAAGCAAGAAAACAATCGAAATTCGGCTGACGAAGAACCAAAACGACCCCGTTCCATTGCCCATAAGGGCCTCGGTAGCGCAACACCAAAATGGGTGTAGCGCTCCCGAGCCACTTATCTCTTTCCTCAACCGGCTGGACCCACTTTGACCGTTGACCCTCTTAATCCAAAGGTAGCGCTACACCACTTTTGGTGTAGCGCTCCGGAACCTTCTGTTCGTTTTTGCTCCCCTCTTGTGCCAATTTGGAGCGCTCCAGGGAAATAAGGTAGCGCTCCCGATGGTTTACGAACTTTTTCACGCCAAATCAACTCCAACACTTAGTCTCCACGGCCTTTCTCACCCTTGATCTCCGTGCTTGCCCTTCCAACAACTCCGGTTAGCGCCAGCGCACCTCAATTCCCTGCAATTTAAGCACAAACACACAATCCAACCACGTGCACGAATTAAATGGAAAATGAGGATTAACCGCACGTCTAACGCGCTCATTCATTCCTACTCAGGCGCTTAAATTCATGCATTTCACGCGCCTATCAAAAAGGAAAAATGAAGAAGTAATATTATCCAAAAGCTTCAGGACCCATTTGTTTGTAATTTCAAAACCATTAGGACCCATTAATTATTTGTATTTTTTGAAAGTTTAAAAATTTATACAATAAGAATATTTTTTTTGAACATTGTTCGTGGTTACTTTCTTAAAAAATCCATACAATCCCAAAAATCACGGGATGTATTAGTCATAAGTATTTTTTAAGTTAGTAATTGATTATGGTTTACTTGAAAGATATTAATGGGTGACTTCCTTACGTAATTGGATTTCTTTGGGTATTAGTTGAATTCCAAGTATTACAGTAAGTCTTAATTTTAATTAGGTGACACATGGGAACTTCATGACTCATCACTTTCCCCACAAAAACTAACCATGTAATGCTATGTACTTACATAGATTTGTACGATTGTTAGCTTCAGGACTTCAAGCAGGGGCAGAAGATCTTGAGGGGTGCAGTGGCACATGCCACTTTCGGTTTTGGATTTTTTAAAAACCAATTGTACTCGTTGGTATCCGAACAATTTTGATTTTTTAAGAGGTGATGAACAAATAGTGATTTATGAAATAATTAGTTCGGATCATCAAAATTAAAATATTAACGACTTTCATTTAAGTGCACAAGATAGTTGAATCAAGCTTTTATTATTTTTTAAAACAAGACAAAGTTCATGATAAAATCTGATTTTGCACTTTTAACATTCTCTTTCATATTCCTACGAACAATATGCAAATTAAGTCGCATAATGAGCGTGCGTGAGCACAAGCAGAAACGCAAACGTGAAATCATCTTTCAAAAGTATCTCAAGGTGTTTTTCTCTTAGATTTTTTTGTCTTTAGCGGTAGATAAAAGTAATATTGTTTATCGTATTGTAGTTTTTGAGACTTTTTTGGGAGGAGAGATTTTTGGGACTTTTTGGATAAAAAGTCGAAAAAATCAATAAGAGAAATGGGTCAAACTACTAAAATCTGCGAGAGTTAGGATTGAGAGTAGGAGTGGAAAGTCCTATTGAACAATTATGTGAAGGTGCAACAATACTAACAGACTTCCATCAAATAGTGCCACCATTAATCAAAATCATGGTTTCACCACTACATCAAGATTAGTTATACTATGTGTAAGCTCGAATATCCACAACCCCTCATATACAAGTGGGGCCTACACACACTAACACCATAATTGTGTGTGGATTCCACATGCATGGAGGAGTTGTGGATTAGATTGTAGATGGATGATTGTGTACCTAATATTTTTGGCTAAAAAAAACCACTACACAATCTTAAGGAAAGTCTTAGCCAAAATATATGGAGTAATTTTTTTATTTGAGGAACCAAAACATCAAATATAAATGGAGTACATTTGTTATGTGACAAATCATTGATGGTTTTTTTTTTTTTCGATCGATAGGAGAAACAAAGAAAAAAAAGGAAAGAGCCTTTAGAGTAGGGGTGTACACGGTCCGGATCGGATTGGCATGAATCCAATCCTAATCCGCGAGTCACGGTTTTTAGAAAATACAATCCATGTCCGGATCAAAACTCTCACGGTTCGGTTCCAATCCAATCCGTGAGTCACTGATCGGTTTCGGTTTTATCCACGGATTACATGTCATACGTAAGCAAGTAACAAACAATTTCATCAATATAAAATCCTAAAAAATCCAAAGTAGAAAACAGAGAGACCTAAGATGGAGCATGTGATATTGGAGTCACAACCAGGGCCTAAACAAGCAGCAGTAAAAACATGTAGCTTAGTTCAGTTATATAGTGGAATAGAAACAAAGGCAGTTTAATACAAAAAAAAATAAAAAATAATGAACAACTACTGAATTCATCAAAGTCCAATACAAATGCATATATAGGAGATAACAATATAACAGTGGTAAAATACAAAGCATATACAAAGGTAGTTTAGATTTGATAGGAGATAACAGTATAACTCCATATCAAATTGACAATATTCATAAAAGTGGTAAAATTATTTATATATATACACACATATATATTTTAAAAATTATATATAATAAAAATCTCACGGTCCAGATCGGTTAATCCACGGTTTCAAAATTGAAATCCGTGTCCAGACCGCAAGTCACGGTTTATTATTTTTTGAATCCGTGTCCGGACCATTAATCCATGGTCAAAATCCAAAACGTGCGAATCGGTTCGGTCCCGACCGGATTCACGGTTCACCGATTTTTGTGTGCAACCCTACTTTAGAGAGGAGAAATTATTGATTTGACTAATCTGTCTCATTTTAAATCCTCCCTACGGAAGAGTCGGGAGACTGTGCAAGTTTGACCTCAAAACATAAAATATTTACATAATTAATTTTTAATTTCTTTTTGACACCGTTCAAAATATCTAAGTGAATACTTTCAAACATTATAAAAAGTTCATTTTTTTTCAAAATAACACATCGAAACATTTAAAATGAGACTGAGAGAGCATCTGCATATTTCTGTTATTCGCAAAAAGATTACTTTACGTACGTACCGATCGAAGAGAGGAACCCTGCCGTGTCGTGCCGTCCACACGAGTCACGTCCCGAGTTAAAAAAATTTGATCCGAACCGTTTACTTTGTTTGTTTTGTGATTGTACATCACTTACGGACGCCGTGTACGTATCAAGTGGGTTGCAACTATTGTACAGTAACTATTAATTCTAACCCGGTATCGCTGACCTCATCCTCTCTTCAAGAAAAGCAGTCTCGCCTCGCGCTGTAATAGTACGAAAGCACAGATTTACAGAGAGGAGAGAGAGAGAGAAATAGAGAGAGAGAGAGAGAGATCTGAGCCGCCGTATAGGGGGGTGGAACGCGGCCGGCACAAGAGATCTCCGTAACCAGCAGACGGTCGGATACTCTTTCTACTTGGCTCTCCATCTCTCTCTCTTTTCGCTCAATCTTGGGCTTTTCGTCGGTGAAGAACAATCTGAAGAATCTCAACTGAAAAGCTTCACGATCGATTCAATTTAGGTATTTCCATTCGCATTCTAGCTCCGCATTAGAGATTTAAAGTGAAAAAGACTGTAAATAAACACACACACACGGCTCATTTTTTTTTTTTTTGTTGGTAAATAGAGCTCATTTATTTATACTGTGTACGTACTTCAGTTTCTTCTGAGATGCCTAGAAGGCTAGATTTCTTTGGAATCTTCTTGTCAGTAGTAAATTTATTTCATTTACGACAAATTACCAAAGGTAAAATTTAGACAGTATATTACTAAGAAATTGCGATTCTGTGATATAAATTGGGGTTAGATGTATCTAGAGTGATAGACGAGCCTAACAAGCAGGTGGTTGTTCAAGATTAGTTTGAAAATTTAACGAGCTTCAAGATATGTTGAAGTTTGGGTTATTTGTGAGATGAGATGAACTCAAACACACTTTAATCGGGCCGAATACGAGCTAATTAGGTTTAATTTTTTATACATCAGGCCGATAGGCGAATGAGTAGAGTAGAAGCTTGTTCGAGCTTGGTTTGAAAACTTACCGAGCTTCAGAAGAATGTTCAAGCTCAAGTTATTTATGTAATAAATTGATCATGTACGAATTTTTAAGGATTGACCACAAACTCGAACTCAAGTAGCTTAGTTCGTCTATCCTAGATGTATCACAGATGACATGTGTGCATATATGTATGAATGTGGACAAAGGCGGGGTAGAATCTGTCCTAAACTTCTTTTGGCGTTGACCATATCTGTTTTATATGGTGCTTGATTCATAAAATCTTATTTCCAGAATAGTGTAAGAGAGATGGGTTTGATTTTCTACTTCTGCTTTTTTTTTTTTGTTGTATTTGGATTTTCCAGATTGGAACTCTCAGGTGGCCTTCGGACACTGGAGTGTATGAAATTTTTCTGGAGTAGTTTGGAATTGGATTTCTGGTGAGCAGTACTTAACCTTGTTTGCATGGTGAAACTAACTGAAGAGATAGAGCGAAGCTAAGAGTAGATTTAGAGGGCTGAAAAGTGAAAACCCTTTTCTTGTTCAGTTTATTGAGTAACCATCAACTCTGTAGAGTGAATTTTAGAAGATAAACAATGGGAGAAACATAATCTTTGTCCAAAGAATAGAAAAGGAAAAAAATTCAATGGAAGACTGGTCAAAGTATGCCCACAGTCCTGCTCATTTGGCCGTTGCACGCCGTGACTATGCCACATTAAGGAAAATCGTAGTCAATCTCCCTCGGCTTGCGAAGGCCGGAGAGGTTAATAATGAAGAAGAATCTCTCGCTGCGGAGCTTCAAGCTGAAGCTGTGTCCGCAGTTATTGACCGGAGAGATGTTCCGGGGCGTGAGACCCCTCTGCATCTTGCAGTGCGCCTAAGGGAACCTATCTCTGCTGAGATTTTAATGGCAGCAGGTGCTGACTGGAGTTTGCAGAATGAGAATGGCTGGAGTGCTCTCCAGGAAGCAGTTTGTGCCAGGGAGGAAAACATTGCTATGATAATTGCAAGGCATTACCAGCCTCTTGCTTGGGCCAAATGGTGCCGTAGGCTCCCTCGCATTGTCGCTTCTGCTTCTCGAATTCGCGATTTCTACATGGAGATAACTTTCAATTTCGAGAGCTCAGTGATCCCGTTTATTGGCCGGATTGCACCATCGGACACTTACCGAATTTGGAAGTGTGGGTCCAACCTCCGCGCTGATATGACCCTTGCTGGGTTTGATGGGTTCCGGATCCAACGGTCTGATCAGACCTTTCTCTTCCTTGGGGAAGGGTATTCCTCTGAAGATGGGAATGTATCGTTGCCTCCCGGTTCTCTGATAGTGCTTGCTCATAAAGAGAAAGAAATCACAAATGCTTTGGAGGGAGCCGGTGTCCAACCGACTGAAGCCGAAGTTGCACATGAAGTGGCCTTAATGTCGCGTACTAACATGTATAGGCCTGGTATTGACGTTACTCAGGCGGAGCTGGCTCCCCATCTGAATTGGAGGCGGCAGGAAAGGACTGAGATGGTTGGATATTGGAAGGCTAAGGTCTATGATATGCTTCATGTGATGGTGAGCGTTAAATCAAGGCGGGTCCCTGGTGCTATGACTGATGATGAGCTTTTTTCTGTGGAGGATGATGAACGGGTAGGAAATGGTGGAGAGTATGATGGGGTATTGACGGCTGAAGAAAGAATGCAGTTGGATTCTGCTCTAAAAATGGAAAACTCGGATGTTCATTGCGAGGATGAGGAACAGGGGGTTCGCAATTTCCGTGAAGATGGTGATGGAGTTTCGTTTGAAAGTTCTGAACCTAATGGTGCTATGAAAGAGAAGAAGTCTTGGTTCGGTTGGAACAAGAAAGGTTCAAAACATGGAGGTGATGGTACCGAGGATCCGAAAATCTTGAAGAAGTTCTCTAAGTTGGCACCAGAAGGTAATAATCAGCAGGACAATGATAATCTGAGATCACCATCTGACATTTCCAAGGAGGACAAAGATAAAGGGATAAAGAAGAAAAAGAAGAAAGGAACCACCGGTGAGTCTAAGAATGAGAGTGAGTATAAAAAGGGTTTAAGGCCTGTTTTGTGGCTGACCTCTGATTTCCCTCTGAAGACAGAAGAGCTCTTGCCTTTACTCGATATCTTAGCAAACAAAGTGAAAGCTATTAGGAGACTGAGGGAGCTTTTAACTACAAAACTACCTCCTGGCACATTTCCTGTTAAGGTAAGTAGCTTGTTCATTGTCTTTTCATCTTTGATTCCATTGGAACTATTTTCCCAATTCTGATCTTTATCCAGTATGATTACAATCTCTTGTTTCGGCTTTCACTGTTATATGGTTGTTTCAGTCGTTAAAAAAATAATCAAAAAAAGTTATAATAATGCCCTGCTCTGAAGCACGTTTATAGGTACTTGTAAGTTGTACATAGAAATGGGAGAAATCAAATAAATGGTAGGGTATGAGTAAGTTGTGATACATCTGTGAAAACATACTTATTTTTATTGTGAAGGAACTCATTACCTATAACCAAAAAAATTAGAGTGAGGGAGCTTTGAACTACGAAACTACCTCTAAACTCCTGGCACATTTCCTGTTAGTAAGTAGCTTTCCTATTTTCTTTTTCATCTTTGATTCCATGGGAACTATTTTCCCAATTCTGTTTTTTCTCCAGTATGATTACGTTCTCTTGTTTCAGCTTTCACTGTTATGTGGTTATTTCACTTGTAAAAGAAAAGGTTATATTGCCCTTGTTTGAAGCACATTTACAGGTAGACGGATTGATACTCAAGATTTTCGTAGCTATAACCTACAGAGATGATAAGGTTCTTTCAGTTTGTGTATCAGAATCTTTATATTAGCAGAGTTGTACTCCCACTGTTCAAAAGGATTGTCTGGCGGGAAACATTTTTAAGTCTGCAAAACGAGAACTTAAAGCTAAAACAATTTTTATCAAAACAAATTTGTCTTTTTTCACAAATTAAAAGAATTCAGTAATATCTACTAGCTGGTGGGAAACATTTTGAATTTTTTTGACAAAAATAAATTTTTTTAACTTTTCATTTTGCGGACTGAACAATCTTTAGGGGGCGGAGGTGGTAACATGTTCGTGTAGTTTTGGGAACTTTGATTAAGGGTGAAGATGATTCATTAATCACCTTGGAAATAGTTGTGTAATCTCAGATGCTTTTTCCTTGAAGTGCCTCATGAACTCTTCCATCAGTCCATGCATGGCACATGTACCCTTCCATGATATGCCTCTTGAACTCATCCATGAAAAATGACAAAAATCAATGACATGCTTCTCACTCATCTTCTACTCTTCCCGCTTCTAGAGCCTTGATTTCCTAAAACTGTGAAAGAGAACTTTTACTTTTTTGTTGGTTTGTATGGTGCAGATTGTTGTTTTTGAAGTTCGCATACTGTCAAGGTACTTGAATAAGCTTAGGGTAGATAGTGGGGTAGAGATACTAGATGTACCTGGATAGTAGAAAATGTTTTCACCAAAGAGGAGGCAGTAAAGCGTGCCGAGCCGACACTTGTAGAAACACCTGCTACCTGCTTTAGATGATAGTATCACCTCATGAATCATAATGTTATCCAATATAAAGAAAAAGTGCTCGGCTTACAACTGTATATGCTGCAATTTTTGGAACATATATTTTACACATTAATTTTTTGAATCAATTTGGAAATTGATCTTGAAGTCATAATTATGCTAGGTCCACTTTTTTTCTTGGCCTTTCTTTTGGCACGGAGATGCAAACATCTTGATATGCAAACAACATAAAGCAACACAATTGTGGATTATATGCAGTTGGTAACACTTGAACCAAAGACTGCCTGCTCAACGTCCGCTCTATGCCATCTTAACATCATCTATTTCCCACGAAGCTGAAGCTGGTAGGAATTAAGCCCTGTAATGGAATATCTATCCAAAAAAACCTATGTCAGTTTACCCCAAGTTTATGTTGGAATTGGTGTACTTTCAAGGTTCTGCTTTGGGTAAACTTATTTCATTTGCAAATGTTTGTTGACAGTATGCATGATGTGATGGTTAACACAGTCTATCAGATCATAAATGGTCACATTTGTACAGATAGTTGGGAGATAGAACATTCACTCACCTTTTTTGTGCTGATAATTAGGAATACTTCGGTGGGCAGTTGATTCATTCCAACTTTTGTGGATGTTCCTTGATATTGATGGAAGTGATATTTGGATGGATTTTCTCTTCTGTTGTTGTTCATCAAATCATATACTCGTCATAGCAGTATTTTATTCATTCTGATGATTATTTCTAGTGCCTTAGACACAAAAATCATTTCACTGGTTTCCTCTCCGCAGGTTGCTATCCCCATTGTTCCAACCATTAGGGTTCTGGTCACTTTTACGAAGTTTGAGGAGCTTAAGCCATTGGAGGAGTTCTCAACCCCTCTCTCTAGCCCGGTGCACTATGAAGATGCCAGGTCGTGTAAGGAGTCTGAGGGGTCCACGTCATGGATCTCTTGGATGAGAGGGAGCCATGGTGGGCAATCAAGTGATGGTGAAGGCCGTAGCTTCAGGGATGAGATTGACCCTTTTCACATACCTTCTGACTATGCGTGGGTTGATGCCAATGAGAAAAAGCGCCGGATGAAAGCGAAGAAAGCTAAAAGCAAGAAAAACAGGAAACAAACGGTGGGTAAAAGCAGGGATCGCGTTCGTCAAGTGAGCGAAGATTTGGAAGAGTAGCAGTGCGAAGATCCGTGCTAATCTACAAGGGAGATAAAGACCTTTAGTTGTTGGGTGATTGTTGCTTCCTTACAATTACCTCTATCTCCAGTCATTGTTGTATCGTTTCGTATTCATCCTTCGCTTTTTTGATTGTGTTGTCTTTGTTGTTGATGCTCTCAAACCTTTGTATACCTATATTTTGTGATTATTCAGTTTATATTCCTGATTGGATTGTGGCAAGGACCAAGATTAGTTAAGCCAGTTTCCTAGAGCTGAGTAGGTGTAGATATTGTGTTCGAGTCTTTCTGTTTGCGTTTGTTTTTGGCCTATCTCGTAGCATAAGATTATGTGAGTGGTGGTATTTTTGTAGCCAACGGTGCTATAACACTACATCACTGCTACGTATCCAGAAAAAACACACGGAATTTATACAGAATTTGAAAATTAATGGCCCATATTCACTTGGAGAGTATGGGCCATTGATTTTTATTTTCTAGGTAAATTTTGTGTGTTTTTTCTGGGTACTTTCTCATAACCCTAATTGTCCACTGTCGACGTTTCAGAGGTGTCTAAACTCTGAACACATGTGCTAGTGTACTTCTAGTTCTCCATCTGCGTTCTACTCTCTGGTTAAAACAAAATTCATAGATCTCAATTCTCGTGTAGATTGGCCATCGTGACTTGTGAGTCAGTGTTTTCCTTTGGCAATATATGCAGGGGAATTGAACTTCACGCCCCCCTTTTCAATACTTGCACCCCTTTTGTTTTTACTAGGGTGAAATTACTGAAATACCCCTACATTTCAACACTTGCACCTATATGCAGTTGTCGGAAATCAATGGCAAATTGTAAGGTCGCTCACAATTTTCCCCTTCAATGAAAATGCTAAACATCAGCCTTTTTTTCTGTGGTTATTAAGATTCTGGTACATGTCTGGATCGAGAGCTTCAATGCTATCTTAAATGGCGTCCTGTGTAATCAATGTAATTGCATACCTTAGAAGATCATGCGACATGATTTAGGGGATCATTTAGCAAGTAAGCGCAATGGAACTGACGCGGTTTCATTATAGAGCGGGAGTAAAAGACCTTACTGAAGGATTATGCGACTGAGTTCGTGTGTCCTATTCGGTTTAATTTATGCTTTGCTATTTTTCGTTCGTGCATTTGATTGTGCTATGCAAATATAGACAACAATATGGTAGAAGTACAAGTGTACAACACCATCAACAATATTGACAGGTAATTTCATTTGTACTTAATCAGTTTCGCAAATAAAAAACACTTTGCAAAACTATTATGCGCTAGAAAATAACCGACAACTGCAAATTACATACCCTTTTTGGTCGTTGTACACACCAAAAATATATGTATAAAACAAGGAATCAATGATAATTCCGTAAAATAGCGGTTACGTTTGAGACTGTCTATTTCAAATCTAATGCGGAGAATGAAATGAAGTTTGGATTTGCAATAACTAAATTGAAACTTCGCCAGAAAAAAGAAGATAAAATGAAAAAATGACTTTCCCAAGACATTGGGCCACCCCCGACACAACAGAATTCACGAGAGAATAGTTAGTGTATTATTCCAAACGAAGATAGTTACTCGAATTCACGAGTGCTCTTAAATCCACAAGAGAAAGAGAGAAGATCTCAGAGTTATAATTGATTAAAAGTTACGGAATGGAAGGATTACAACCCCTTTTATAGGGGAACCCTAGCAAGCCCTACTAAAAAATAAAGTATCTCCAAAATTGGGGAACTAATAAAATTGGAAACTAAAAAGAAAAATAAGACTTTCCCAACTGAAACCAACCTAAACGGAATTATACGCTGAGAGTAACTAGTAATCTAAACATTTCCTTAAATAGCAAATATACTACTCCAAATTGAAGGCTGAAACAAATGAATTAGGCCGAAATCCACTATCAGTTACAACTCTCGGGTGGTGAGTTTTGACTGCAACATGATTAAACTCTAGGGCCTCGTTTAGTTATCAAGAAAGTATGAGAAAAGATAGGAAAATTAACTTTTCATGATTTTTGGGGTGTTCAGTTACCAGAAAAATAATGGGACTCACAAAAATAATTTTCCCACTAGGACTCACTTTCTCTCAAAATGCAGTCTGTAAAAAGGAAGGAATTATGTGTCGTGGGAAAGTTTGCTCCTGCAAATTACACTTTTCTGGAAAATCCTTTATCAAGTGAACACTTACACTTTTCTGGAAAAATCCTTTATCAAGTGAACACTCACAGGAAAATAAATTTTCTTTTCCTTTACTTTACTTCATTTCATTTTTCTCAGGATTAACTTTCTCGCGTAACATTCTTGACAAATTAACGGAGCCTGGGTGGTGAGTTTTGACCACGACGCAATTCTGCTTCAGCCCATCAAGTTGGGCCGATTCCGAGTTCTCTTCTGCTTTGTTCTTCCTGAAGCTCTTCTTCATTTCGGTGAGTTAAACCGTTTTGTTTCCGGAGATGATTTTTATTTTTACAATGTTGCCATCTTTGAAGTTAGGGTGAGTTCTCCCCAAGTGTTTTTTTTGGGGGGTTTTTGGTTTCTTTCACAAGGCATTCTCCTCACAAACCAATTTGACAGTTTGTATCTCAAGAATCTCAAGAATCCCAAACACACGAGAACTCACCCTTAGTTGTTAAAGTTATGTAGAGATTGTGGTTTAATGTTTTGTTAATGATTCATGCTCTTTTTTATTTTGTGCCTAGTCTTTCTTGGTTTTGTTAGCTGAAAGCAAAGTTTTTAGTGGCTCTTTGTGATTTTGTTGTCATAAAAAGAAAAAGAAAAAGAAAAAGAAAAAGCATCAACTACGAATTTTAGAAAAATTTATGTTCCTATCGGCCTCCCTTTACCTGTCCCCTCCCCGTCCGATTGGAATACCTGTTTCTTATCTCCCCTGTCCCATCGAATCCGTCCCCTTTTTCGTTCTTCCCTCCCCCGTCCAATCCGTTCGGGTTCAAAAATCTTGTTTCACAAAATCTTTTTTTACCAAAACTCTTTTATGCAGGCGTGTTTATTGACAGTGCATGTTTGCGTGCTTTTATTTTAAAATGTTGTTGTATGCTCGGTGAGCATGTTTGCTTTCGGTGTGTTGTGCTGATCGGCGATTGTAGAGATGGTGGGTTATAGGTTGGTTCGTTGGCGTGATGACCGGTTCATAATCAGTTGGCATATTTGAAGTTTGTGGGGTGGTGTATTTGGCATTGCATTGTATGGGGTTCTCCGACAACTGACGACCAGATTACTCTATTACGTTGGATGTGCTCTTTCATTAAATTTGGTTGTGTTATTTGTATGCATTTTGTCTTTTTTAGTCGTATTTGTTGCACATAGGAGGTTGTAATTTTCTTACTATTAATGAAGTTCTTACCCTTCCTCAATATAAAATAAAACATATTAAAATGACTTGCTTCTTGACCACACCACCTTTTTCCTAAAAAAAAAAAAAAAAAAAGGCCTGCTTAATGACCACACTACCTTTTTTAGCAAGCATGACAGTTACTTTCGTGTATTTGCACAATTAGAAACACTTTGGTGCTCTAAATGGTGTTTCTATCTGATACTTTGAGCAGGACAATGTTGCTCGAGTGCCTCTTCTTCTTGCTTGCTTTCTTTGAAATGATTCTAGCATGGTTGACCAAGCTATCCAAGGTCATTATGGTTCCATAAAATTATACTTGTTTTTTTTTTTCTCTCGCCAAATTGTTATTTCTCTTCCACAAATGTCTGGCGAACCCTCCTCCTCCTCTAGTATAACCGACCTTATTTTCAACGGAAACTCACCGTAAGTATCCGGAGTGTTGGTTTGGGCCTTGGGGGCCATTTGTGTTTACCTTTTGTCCCGATTAGGTTTCAAACAGCACTCAAGTATCTCAGAGCTCAAAAGTGCTGTTTCTTTGGTACAGGCTGAGGAGAAGCTAGCAAGATTGGAGCAGTCTGTGCATTCCTTGGGTGATGAAATCAAAAGCATGGTTTGTACAATTCTTTTGTGTATTGTAGTTATCATGTATTTCTTCTCAATCAATGTTTACCTTTTTTTTTGTTTTAATAGCGCGAGGACTTAAAAGCGGATGAAACAAAAGTGGGAGCAAGCGAGATTGGAGCAGTCTCTGGAATCCTTGGTTGATGAAATCAAAAGCATGGTTTGTACCATTCTTTTGCGTTGTTGTGTATTGTAGTTATCATGTATTTCTTTTAACTCCATGTTTGCACTTTTTCTTTTTAGCCAGAAAACTCAAAACGGAAGCACCAGAGGCGTGAGCGTTAGTCGCTTTGGGTGGTATCATGGTATGTTTTTTCAATATCCTCCACCTCCAAGGCTCCAATACTGCCATTGCTTAGTTATGAAGGACAAGTGAGGAGTTTTTGAATTTTTGTCGTGAATGAAACTACAAAGGATTAGGGTTTGAGGCTTGACTAAATAGGAGAAACTCTTGCACTAATTTAATGTATCAAAGTTAATTTGTATGGTTTTACGGTTGTCGTTCATTTTATTTTGATTATCGATGTTATGTAGTAGGATGGTGGTAAGTTACAGTTTTTTATCCTATGTAATCAATGTTTGATTCTTGCTTCTCAATTGGCTATTAAGTTTACTGTAGTAATCATGTATGGAAGGATTTTAGGGTTTCGTGTAAACGAAACTACGGAAGGACAAGGTTAACGCTTGACTAAATGGGAGAAAAGAAAGAAGGAATGATAAGATAGGTCTAGGACCTCTGAATCTGACCAAAAAGATGTTGAGCCTAAATTAAACTTGAAAAGGACTGTTAATACTTAATACTTGGGACTAAAACAAAATCCTTCCTAGTTCCAATTCGTCCCCCAAGAGTTTGGCTTGAAACTAGGCAATTTCCAGAGGTGAATGCCTCGTTATTATTCTTTTTGCTTGCTCCTTTGGACTGCTTCACTGAGTTTAAATTGTATAGCGAGTTTACTATACATGTTCATTACCCAAGACAACTGAACCTCGAGCTAATGTAGCCGAGGGAAAAAATGGGTTGTGCATGTCTAAATCCTGGAAAAGGTCTTTTGTGCGGAAACACTTAACGTCACTAGAAGTAAAGGTTGGAGAAAATCATATGGCTGCATGTAATTGTCGTGGTTCAGTAATAAACTCAATTAGTACGTCAGTGTTTTGCACTCTGCTTTAGCACGAAGAATTTTGACGAACTTCTGCATTTGTTAGTGCTTTTAGTACCGGTATTTCTAATTTTTCTGTTCACGGCATTATTTCAGAAATGGTGCCATATTTTTGCTGGGGTTGTTTTTTAAGGTACTGAATGAGCCGCTGAAGCTGAGATTTATGCTTATCTTGCTTCTCTTTTTGTCTTCTCATCCTGATGGTATAAGTCACTTACAGTATGTGTAATGTTTAACAAACAATAGAAACTGTGTTTGGATTTGTGATGCCGGAAATTATGTTGGCATGCATGGGATTTGTAAGGTATACTTTGAATGAATTTCTGGCTCATAATATGAGGCACATAGTATGCTGGGATTAATTCTGTTTTGTTGGTCCAAAGTAGGCATTGAACTGGTAATTTAATGCTGAGATTTACCTTACGTTTTCGGTCCAAAGGAGTGCTAGCAGCCTGGGATTCATATAATGTTGGATTTTTGGAAATGAAGCCTAATATGTTGGCTTAGCCTTAAATCAATTTTTGACGCCAAGATATGCTAGCTTCCCGGATAGCGCCAATTGAGCTTGGCTCACACCATGGTAAATTCTCTTCATCTGCAGCCTATGACGAGCATCCTCAATGCACTCTCTACAAATGGCTCAGAAAGATGTCGAGAAGTACAACACCATCAACAATATCAAACTGGATAATAGGTCAGAAGATAATTGACAACCGCAAGTTACATACACGTTTTGGTCGTTGTACACACCAAAATTATGTGTATAAAACAAGGAATCAATAATTATTCCGTAGAATAGCTGTTACGTTTGAGATTGTCTATTTCAAATCTAATTTTGTGGAATACTCCCTCCGTTCCTTTTATAGTGTGTACATTTCCATTTTGGTCTGTCCCTTAATAAGTGTGTATTTTGAAAAGTTAGTGGGTATATTTCCTATTTTGCCCTTAAAAGTAGATTCTTTTTTAAAAAGTTAGTGGGTATTATTATATTGATAGGGGTAAGTAATGGAAAGTAGATATAAAAGTTGTAAAAGTTGATGTGAGAGAAAAATAGTTGGAATTCCCAGGTAACATACTTAAAAAGGGACGGAGGGAGTATCAAAATTAAGTTAAACTAGAAATCAGTTAAACCCTGTGAAAACAAGAAAGAATGTGACTAGGGTTTCGATTCCACCTCCCTCTCACTATATAATATAGTAACATAGTCTAGGTTGACTATTCAACATATAAACAAGATCGCTATTGGAGCTGGCAAACTTTACCGACATTCGTCTAGAGGATTCACGAGATTCTTACACCATAAAGACTACCTCAACATAACACAATGTTTGTCTTATATTGTCCAACCGCACAATCCGTCCAACATCGTATAGCTTATATCTCAGACTGTCGTAGAGTAATAAATTTTCATGCTTGATATTACAGATATAGACACAAAAGACAAATTGGAAAGTATTCTCTTTCGTAAGAACTATGAATCGTCTCAAAGTTATCCAACCATTTGTTGAATGGGAAGTTTATTAGAAACCCTAAAAACCAAAACCATCAAAATTTTCAGAGAAAGGTTTCCTGTTATCCTAGTCGAAGGGATTAGATGCTCATGGTGGAGTTGATCATGGTGCAGTTGATCGTGGAAGCCATTGATCATGGATTAATCTCCTCAGTTCTTTCCCTCCTCTTTTCATGCCTCTCTCTTGGTCTCTCAAAATGTTTAAACCGCCTTAAAAATGAATTACGGTTCCCTATTTATGGTTTTGAGCCAAAAATTATATCAGAGAAAACCTAACAAATCAACAAAGCAAGCGTTGACTGTCCAGATGGAAACTACTGGAAGGTCCATTTTATGAAAATCAATAAGGTGTTCGGATGGACATGACTCCCGTCTGGATGGAATAAGCAGCAATAGCCTAACTTTCTGTCCAAAGACCTCCGAAAGCTCCTTATCATGGCAACCCTCCAAATGGGTACTTTTAAGCACCTAGCAACCGTTATTGGAGCACAAATCTCAACCAATCAAGTGGAGGATAATAAGGACAATCAAACCAATCAGTTGGAGGAAAATCTGGGTAATCAATCTGCACTTATCTATGGGAGGTCAGAATCTCCACCTATGGATGGGACGTGATTCATGGTGTAGGATGAAGGAAATAAATCCTTGTAATTGTGCTTTTCTCTATCCCTGTAATTGTGTATTTT
>JAXBDA010007858.1:0-16402 GCA_036023075.1 Gaultheria prostrata
AAAAAAATCTCAAACCTCCAATATCTCTCTCTCTCCCTCTCTCTCTCTCTGAGATATGTGAAAAACTCGTCCAAAAAAGACCGGAACGAAAACCTTGGGTTTGGGTAAAAAATCTGTTGAGGGAGTTTTTTTTGGGTAAAAAATCTGTTGAGGGAGTTGGAGAAGAAGGAAATACGATATATGATTTTGGAAATCATAAGGTGGGTTTCTCCAATCGCAGCCAAGAACTCTGTTGAAGGAGTTGGAGAAGAAGGAAAGACGATGTAGGGTTTTGCTCTGGTGAGAGAGAGAGAGAGACGTGAATGGAGAAGAAGAAGAGATGAAGTTGATGTTCTGACTTTTGATATTTCCGTGGCAATTTTGAAATTACTCCCAACTTCACTTCCGCGTATGTGTATCCGGGATAAATAATCCCACCCCCCCCCATGGGATAAAATACTACCCTGCAATAAGGATTAAAACAGTCCCAGTTTTAATAATCCCAGAGGCGAAACGGGAACCAAACGAAGGATAATGTGGGATTAGGCGCCCTTAGTCCAATCCCAGACACCTAATCCTTGAATCAAACGAGGCCAAAGGGTATTGGATAATCGAATGCATGGCTTACTCGATTTTGATTTGGCCCCGTTTACCCGTTTGGCTCAATTTTACCCGGATTCCTTGGCCTGCCTACCCGCTTACCTAATTTTAACTCTTTTGGGCGGCGGGTCCCTTCCCCCACGCGTAATCACGACATCGTTCGACTTTGTTGAGCCTCCCCCAAGCGTAATCACGACAGCGTTCGATTTTGTTTCACTGTTCGTTGTATTCCTGTTTCTTTTTCAATAATGATACGTTTACTCCCCGTTAGACACTCCCATCCACACCCCAGCCACTGTTCACGTGAGCCCCACGTGGGGCCCACCCACTTCACCCAGGGAAAAAAAAAAAAACAAAATTCCCAAAATTTTCAAAATCCCCAATCCTGGGTTTCACCAGCCATTTTCGCGGCACCCTTGAGAGACAGAGAAGAGAGGAAGAAGATCGTGAACCACGACCCACCCTTCGACGCTCGACTGACCTTCACCACTGGCCTTCACCGGCGACTGAATCGGCGGTCTCCCTTTCCGACTCAAGCCCAACCCGTCCGATTGAGCCACGACGCCGCCGCCCAGAAATCGGTCGACTCAACCAAGGTCGGTCTCTCTCTCTCTCTCTCTCTCACACACACACACACATTGTCACAGGCACCTCTGCAACAGATGATTGAGCTGCATCTCATTGCATTCCTTATTGTACAGACTCTACAAGGAGATTGCCGACTTGGTAGAAGACAATGAAGAGAAGTATAATACGGTGATGGCACAGGGGCATGAGTTCAAACGGCAGTTCATTGAAACCCAAGTGATTGAAACGCAGGTTGTTTGTGCAAGCAATATGGTTGGTGATACGTTTGATTCTTACTCATTTGGAGATGGAGTTATACCTTCCAAGCAAAGCACGAACATACTTGACCCCAAAAGAGTTACTCGAAAAGGGAGACCGCCGTGTAAAAGGAAGCAAGGTGTTGTGGAAAAGGCTGTTAAGAAGAAAAGGGAAGCAGTTAAGAAGAAAAGCTTGCCTGCTAGGAAGGCCGCTGTTGTGACAGGCCACGAAGTAAGAGAAAACAAACCAACAAGCGAAAATCAAGGACACAAAGATTTACGTGGTTCCCCCCAAAGCACGAAGCTCTAAAGGTACGTCCACGGGCGAAGAGTGATAGAGGATTCACTATGAACGGGAGAGAATACAAAGAGCCGGCTATACCCAACAGATTAAGGTATAAACTTTGTATTGATTTTTTTCTTGGTAGTTAATATAGCCACATAGATATATTAAATGAGTTATTCGTAGTAATATCATATGTTAATTTCAGGAGATCGGAGATATTGCGGCTGTCAATGTGGGTACAACACAAGAGAGTGTTCTAAATGTCAATATAAGTAACTAAAAGGAATGGTAATTTTTTATGTTAATTGCCGACTTGATTTATGTTAATTTTTTGTGATATGGCAAAATAATGGGAGCTACATGGGAGCATTAATGTGGCCACACATGGGAAGTCAATTGCAAGAATGCGAAGGTGTTCAACCCAGTTTTTTACAAATGTGGAATGGAATGAATAATGACGAAGAGTAGAAGACTTGGTTGCTTAAATTATTTTTATCGTATCGTGTCTGTATCGTGTCTTCTTTGAATTGTATCCGTATCCAACTTTGTATCCGTATCCGGATCAATGCGCCGTTTGTGAATGGAATGTATTCTACTTTCTTTTTATTGTATCGTGTCATGTAGGTTTCATGTCCTTATCATGTCCTGTTTGTATCCGTATCCATATCTATGAATTTTTTATGCTCAGACTGTGCAGAAAAATCGGGCTTTAGGTGCTGAAATTGACTGTAAAAGTGCAGAAATTTGATTTTTTGTTGCTGAAACTGCATGTAAAAGTGTAGAAAATTGAGTTTCGGATGCTAAAAATGACTGCAAAAGTCCAGAAAATTGAGTTTTTGTTGCTGAAACTGCTATAAAAGTGCAGATTTTTGGGTTTTAGGTTGCTGAAACTGTCCGTGTAAGTGCTGAAAACAGGTATTTTGATGTTGGATCAGTATAAAAATGCTGCAACTGTCTATGTCCATGTCCGTGTCGTGTCCGTGTCCGTGTCCTCTTGAACCGTTTCTAAGCAGCACATTGATCTCATTTATAGACGTTACTGTCTGAAACCAAGCTTGGTCATGTTTGTTAAAGAATAACAAAGGCTACTGGTTCCTTGCGCAAAATCTACCCAGATGAGGCATTGTGAATTTGCCAATGATGTTAGCCTAATTAAACTTCGAACCATTGGCTGCCATGGTCAAGCATTTATGAACACCAAAAGGACTTGTTATGTGTTATCATTTTCATTAGTTGCTGAGAAAGATATGGTCGAAGATGAAAACTTGAAATTCCAAAACTCTATTTTGAAGAAACTGGAAAAAGGGTGGCTTGCTGGCTGAAGCTTCTTTGGAGGAGAAGTTCAGTGGAAAAGTTGGCCAGTCAACTGTCCTCTCTTGAGTTAAAAGTGTGAAAAACTGAGTTTTGCTTGCTGAAACTGCACGTAAAAGTGCAGATTTTCGGGTTTTGGGTGCTGAAACAGCAAGTTTTGAAAATATTTGGGCAGCATTTCCCCTATTTTCTTGCGTAGCCCGACGTCTTAGCGTCTCATCAGAATAACCAACAAAAATATCTGTTACTAGAGCTATAACCAAGATGCCCAATGTGCATTTAAGTTGTGATTCTAACAAAAATGCTACCACAAGCTGTACATTTAGCTCAAAAGACACATAGCCGAACATTCTTTCAACTAAATCGAGTTCAATTCATCTATCAAAACACGTAACATTCTATACTCTGATACACCAAAGCATAGTATATGTACAAGACAAGCCTTTTTATTCTTTACACCAATTGATACACCAAAGCATAGAAAAATAACTGTTTTCCAGTAGTATAGTTCCAGAAACATGTCCCAGAATTGTTGTCTAATAAATTCCTCCTCGCATGTGTGCGCCCAACTCTCCAAACTGCTCATCAGCTTCCACAAGATCCTCTAAAAGGCGAACTTCATCTATCTTCTGTTTGCTTCATTATACTTTGCAAGAGCTGCGATTGAACAAGACTTGACGTCCTCATAACTGTCACATTCTTGATCGAAATCCGGCCACACGCCGAATTAAACAAACAAAACAGTTTCTGCAGGTAACTCGGGAGCGTCAAAGCCCTATAAATCATACACGAATGGCTAGAGTCACACAAAAGAACAAAAAAGATAACAGTAATTGGGGCAAAGATCTTATTAGAGACATAGAAGAGGATACAATTGGATAATGATAACATTCAGACTTGGAAATCAAAAGCCCCATAATTCCAATTTTTTGGTGGTGCAACTAGCCGGGCTATTCACGGACTAGTGTGGTTCAGTTTTCACTTCGGCGAATCAAATCAACAGTGATATGTACGACGCTCTAACTTAACCTTAAGAGCAATTAAATACCATGTGATATTTTGTAAATGACACTAATTTTACAGATTCAGCAAATATACGATCACAAATAGAGCTTTGATCTGTACTAGTAAAAGTCTTCAATGATGGCTTGTGGAGACTACAAGGAAAATTTAACCCAAGCAAAAAAACGAAAAAAAAATAATAATAATTCTGTGTTTGGCTATCACAGATTAGCAAAAATCAAGGTCTGTATAGTCCATATTGAAACATTTGTAGAGTCTGAATGCAAATGGTTGTTGAATTGGGAGCAAATCCTACTCATCTACAAAATCAAAATCCATACGGGAAGTATCAAAAAGCAAAATCGAATCAAGTTACTGTATAATCAAAACCCTATTTTTCCCCAGAACAAAAACAAACCCAGATTCACGATTTAAAAAACAAACCCAGATCCATACCGGAGAGAGAGAGAGAGAGAGAGAGAGAGAGAGAGAGACCTACCTTGGTTGAGTCGACCGATTTCTGGGCGGCGTCGTCGTGGCTCAATCGGACGGGTTGGGCTTGAGTCGGAAAGGGAGACCGCCGATTCAGTCGCCGGTGAAGGCCAGTGGTGAAGGTCAGTCGAGCGTCGAAGGTCGTGGTTCACGATCTTCTTCCTCTCTTCTCTGTCTCTCAAGGGTGCCGCGAAAATGACTGGTGAAACCCAGGGGGATTTTGAAAATTTTGGGGATTTTGAAAATTTTGGGAATTTTGTTTTTTGTTTTTTGTTTTTTGTTTTTTTCCCCTGGGGTGAAGTGGGTGGGCCCCACGTGGGGCCCACGTGAACAGTGGCTGGGGTGTGGATGGAGTGTCTAACGGGGAGTGAACGTATCATTATTGTTTCTTTTTTCCTTTGTTTCTCTTTCTCTCGCGTTCTTTCTGTTGGTGAAGAAATCGGAGACAGCTGAGGTTGGTGGGTAGGAGGTGCAGAATCTCGACGTTTTTCTTTCGCTTATCGTCTTTGGGAACGTACTTGCGTAGCTTCGGAGCGATTCGCTTTGCTTTATTGGCAGGTTTGTTTTCTATTTCCCTTTTTCTTCCTATGGATTGTGCATCGAGAATTTAAGGTTTGATTGTAAGCATTTCATGGCATCATTGATCGATGGGAACATGATTGGTTGGGCTTTCCAGTCTTTTGCTTTTTCCCTTTCTTGTGCTTGGATTGGTTCATTGCAGAGTTGTTAGGTTAGGGTTTCATGATTTTGGATTCCGGTTTTGGGTTTTCATGATTGCGCATGGATTCGGTGTGTCGTTGGCGAGTTTTTGGGGTTTCGAGTATTCGAGAGGCATTTCGAGTGGACGGGGGTGTTTTTGGCGACATGGGTGTGGAGGGTTTTCGTTATGCAGGAGCTCTGGTGGGCTTTAGAAACAAGTAGAGTTTACGGTGTGTCCTTTTGCTTTTCTTTAACTGAAATATTTTTGCGGAGGGAATTTTCCAATAATTCTATAATAATGGAAAAACCTTAATTTTTAATTGATTTGATAGATTGAAGGTGAAAATATAGGAAACATTTATATGGTTCAATTCTTATATATAGATTTTTGGGTTTTTAGCTGGGGTTCTTAAGTTTGTAGATTCTTGGTATATTTCATGAATTAGAGTCTCCAGACATCAGGTGGTGTTGAATTTGTTGAATGATATTAAGATTTGTTAATTTAGGTTATTAGATTTTAGTTTTCTACATGTGCGTTAATTTTTAGTGCCTTGCAATTATTTAAGTTTTGCAAGTATTTTCATATCATACATGTTTCTGTCAAACCTAGGATGGTTGCTGAAATGCCTTTTGTGAGATGGGCCTTTGTTACAACTCCTGGATATTTCTCTCCTGATGGAGGCTTGTACTGTGTTTACACTGCTGGGGGTGTGAGGGAGGTAGCTGCTATTGCCTATCCACAAGAAGGTGCAGTGCCTGTATATAGGGCCATGCCTCGGTTTGTACAGGATTATCGCCCTATACTTTCACTAGGGTATGTCCTGGAGTGGGTTTCAGAAGAGGAGCTCATTCGTTTGTGAAAGGCAATGGGTGTTTAACACCATTATATTTGATCAAACTGGTAACCAAATGACCTATCCTTGGTCAACACCGGATCAACCTTGGCAAACAATGCATCCTCTCCCTGGTAATTGCATTTAATTTAACTTTCTTACAGAACAAAACTTTGTTAACAAAGGATGATCAATTTCAAATGACAAAGCATTGATCTAAATCATGTTTTTTATTTGAATTTTCCCCAGCTAATCTGCAAACCTCCTGCTTACCTTCAATCATTGAAAATGACTTCTTTCCTAAGATTCACCTGTCATTATGTTACTCAGGAGCAGCTCTATGTGGTAATTATTAGTTCTTTTCCTGTGCCTATTTGGAATATTGAATTCTTGAAAGTAACATTCTAATATCAAGCCTAAAATTGCAAAATAACTGTTTCTAAACAGGTCTTTAATAAGGGAAATGCTAACGGGTGCAATGTTGCGCCCGTTAAGGGTACAAAAAGGTATACTTGTGGGTCCCATTGGTACTTTAAAGTACACTTTTAAGTGTACTTCAAAGTACATGTATACTTTAAAAGTGTACTTTATAGTACAAGTGGGACCCAATAAGTTTACTTTTTTGTACCCTTAACGGGCGCAATGGTGCGCCCGTTAGCAAGACCCCTTTAATAATAATTTGCAAGGCATGATAGAATTATTCCAGCTGCATGAAGTTATGTTTACTATTGGGACTCATATCGGGAATGTGCAAGTGGAGGGAAATACACTACTTGAAGATGTCAGCTTTGCAACTCTTTGCTCAAGCCTCCAATTCCAGCCTAATGATTATCTAATGGTTGCTGTTTCATGGACACTTGAAGTTCGAATCATCATTTTCGAACTGGGTAATAACACAGAGAAAATGTATTTCGGGTTCTAATAGCATTGCAAGAGAGAAGACTGTTTTGTAAATTAGGCGTTGCAACATATATCCAGTATTTATGTTTCATAGGTTTGTTTAAAGTAGTGATCTCTATGTAAAGGAATTGTCTATGATCTCCTAATCTTGGATATCAATCACTGTTGTAATAAATGGTTACTGTGTATGTGAATATAAACCGTGGTACAGTTTACAATCCCAACTAAAATGTATATTAGGTTTGCAAATAACTGCATATGATCTTTATTTTAGGCCCAATCTTCAGATCTTCATTTCACTTGATAACTATGCACATGTATCATGTCTTCACAGACTATAAATATTTATTCTTGCATCTGCTGCCAATAACCATACCTCATCCAAAACTATCTTATAATAAGCTCTTGAATTTACTTTGATATGGCCAACCTTCATATAGTACAAACAAATACCGTAGCTAACTTCTAAAATCAATATTAGTTGCATTCTGGGTTTACTACCTCTGTTTCTCTAATGAAACTCAAAAAAATTTACCAGCAAAATGTAAATTGAGCAGCAAAAACACCACACACTAAAATTTTCATTAGACTAGCAGTTGTTCCTCCCAATGACCTTTAAAGAAAGCACCTACCTCACAAACATGACATTAAACTACCAGTAAAAGCACCAATTTCAGCTAATGCTAATCTAGCCTATTCTAAACGCTTATACACTCAACCTCTTGATATTACTAGCACCCACAATGGTGCTTACCACAACCAAATTTAAATAACAGAAGCTGTTAATTATGAATCGTACTCAGCCTTGCTTCCACCATGACACTTTGCATCTAAATAAAGAAACGAAGTGAAAAGTACCTCATGTAAACGTATTCAGATTTTTTACCAAGGCAACACTATTCTACTTTTAGATCAAAGCAGCTATTTGATAGCTACTGCTGCTGTAACTCTATTCACCTTTATAACCAAAGCAACAACTATTCAACTTTTTTACCAAAGCAACAGTTTAACAGCTACTGGTGCTTCTTACCTATTCAGTATTAATCTAAGTGCATCACCACTTTGCTATCCTCTTCAAGTTTCAACCAAAGCAAACTCTTCAGTTCCTTCAATAAACAAGCAGTCCTTACTTCAGGAAAACAACTTCTCCAGCGCAGAAAACACAGAAACCAAATTCCAGGTTTCATTTCTTTGAATCTTTGCAAGAATTCAATTCTCTCTTACAATACCATACTTATCTCTGCTTTAAAATATTAACTATTTCATGCATTTTTTAAGTTCTATCTGCACCAACATGCTATAGAAACATCATCTCATTTATCATTTAGCTATCATACACTGTGCATATCCAAAAAACTATACTCAAAATTGTTGACTCGAGAATATAGTTCTACTATAAACTCTAAAATATAAACCTTCATTTTATTAGCAAAGAACAGTAACTGCTAAATTCAATTTTATTATTCATTTCAAGTATTTAATTCTCACACCCTATCTAAACCTATATTATTAAATTGCCATATAACAGATGCCAAAAGAGAAAAAACCAAAAGTACCTTATTGTCAGTTACCAAGTGAAGAACAAAGCAAGAGAAATGCAAGAAAAAGAACTCTGACAACTGAAAAGAAAAAAAGGGAGGCCGAACTTATTCCAGTTCAGATACAAGAATTGTATGACTTTCCACATGTTATGGATGAGCCAATGTTGAATGTTACTGACACAAATGAAACAACCAATGGTCATTTCTCTGCAGCCTCTACCTCAGGTTTATTTCAAACCTAAGGGCATCTCCAGTCGTTATGACAAAAATATATTGTTATATGACATAAAAGTGTAAAAAATGGGTCCCATTTATGTGTAGTTATGACACAATGTATTGTTAAGATAATGAGTGTTGCAGTGGTGTTGTTAAAGTGTTGTTAAAATGTATAAAAGTACACTTTTGTGTCATAAAAGTACACTGTGTAGTTTTGAACTTTTTTTTTTTTTTCTCTCTCTCTTCCCTGTCTCTACCTCTCTCTTCTCACAGGTACAACTCACTTCCCCCGCCGGCCGACTGACACGCTTTTTCTCTCTCCTCACCTCCCCCTCTCTCTCTCTCTCTCCCCCTTTGAAAATAGCCGTACACACACAGTTATACACTGAGTTAGTTCTTACACAAAAATTTCTGACCCTAGCATCAAGTTAACTACACGATTGAGACAAAAAAGGGAAAAATGTTAGTTAACTGTCTATTTCTTACACAATTTCTCACACTAATGTTATTACTGGAGATGCCCTAACTATCTCTAGGTTACAAAGGCTGATACTAACAGAGAATAAAACACACTAATATACAATGTATTATGTATTTTAGGCTCTTCTATTGGATCGTCAAGTGAAGTTGGAGGCACATTATGTACGTAGCTCAAATTCTCTGGTTCAGATTCAATATAAAATTTGATTGTTAATTCTAATAAACAATCATCATATTTTCCTAGGTATGCTCTATGATGTCAACATAGGTAAGCAATTATCCCCCCATCTGTTAATCTTTGACCAATTTGATTAACAAATATAAAGCATAATTCTATACTATTTGTACAGATATAGTAGCAGATGCACTAATGCCAGGTGTGCCTTCACAAAGATATCTTCTAGCAACTGAACCATTCAGATTACCTTTTGCTGCATCGTGCTTATCTTGTAAAGCTAAAAAATTCCCATATGAAACCCCAAGTTTTTGCTGCCACAAAGGCGAAGTACATCTTTATCCGCTTGTTATTCCAGACCAGCTGAGGCAATTATACTCTCGCCAGAATCCTGATTCCCTACATTTCCTACAATACATTTTGCCGTACAACAATGCCTTTTCCTTTACATCTCTAGGTGTCAACCCAGATACTGAACTAGCAAAGCGCTGCAATGGTGTTTATACCTTTAGAGCTCAAGGTCAAATATATCACACAATTGACAGCTTATATCCAGAAGGCCATGCACCTTCCCACCTGCAACTATACTTTTATGATACAGAACATGAAGTTGCCAACCAAATAGGTTCAAAGGACAGATTACATGAATCAATTATTACACAGTGGATCAATGTCCTAGAACCTAATCCTTACTCAAAGTTCTTTCGGAGCCTTAGGCAAATCCCTGATCTTGATAAATACCAAATAAGATTAAAAGCTGACCCAAAATTAGGGAATAGTCGGACACTTCCTCCTGTTGTAAGTCAGGTTGCAGCAATTTGGTGTGAAAATGAAGATTCAAATGAATTACGGGAACGAGACATAGTTGTTCAAAAACATGACGGCCATAGTCAAAGAATCAGATATTACTTTGGACTCTATGATGCATTGCAATATCCTCTGCTATTTCCCTCTGGAGAACCAGGTTGGCATCAAGGCATTGAAAAAAGAAAAGCCAATAGATATTCAGAGCCTTCATTAGGTCAAGGAAAAGTCTTGTCAGTCCATTCACAATCAGCCGATGAATTACTAGCAACAGAAGCATCAGGTTTGAAATACCGTATTAATACTCATTCAGACTTCTATATATTAGTAATGTCATCTATACTGATACATTTTATTTCAGTGTATCAGGAAAATGCAGAAAAACCCAATATGGTATCAGCCCGAGAATTCTACGCCTACCGTTTGCAAATCAGAGAATCAACGAATTCAATCCTCTTGGAATCATGACGCTTACTCCAACAATTTGTGGTTGATATGTATGTCAAGATAGAAACCTCAAGATTAAATTATTTCAGAAACCATCAAGATACAATCAGAGCAGACGTCTATCAAGGAATTGTTGATAGTATAAGCCAAGGCGAAGTAGAAGGATCAAGAATTGGCAAAAGGATTGTCCTTCCCAGTTCTTTTATTGGAGGGCCACGTGACATGCGCCGCCGCTACATGGATGCAATGGCATTGGTTGAAAAATATGGCAAACCTGATCTCTTTCTCACTATGACATGTAATCCAAATTGGCCAGAAATCAAAGAAGAGTTGAAACCTCATGAGGAAGCACAAAACAGACCTGATCTTCAATCTAGAATCTTCCACAGCAAATTTGAACATCTAAGAAGAGAGATCATCCAAAAGGAGCTCTTTGGTCCTGTAGCGGCATACACCTTTGTCATTGAATTCCAGAAGAGAGGCCTTCCACATGTTCATATGTTAATCATATTGAAAAACGCTTATAAACTGAATACGCCTGCAAAATTTGATGACTTTATATCAGCTGAGTTACCGGACAGAGTTCAACATCCACATTTATATGCAATGGTTTTAAAGCACATGATGCATGGTCCATGTGGACAATTCAACAAAACAAAGCCATGTATGCAAGACAAAGAAGAATGCAAAGACGGGTATCCAAGAAAATACTCAGAAGAAACAATTGTTGCTGCCGATGGATATCCAGTATATAAAAGGCAACAGACCAATGAAAAAGTCAAAGTGAGGGGACAGATGTTAGACAATGCATGGGTCGTGCCATATAATCCTCATTTACTTGCTATGTTTTACTGCCATATCAACGTTGAAGTATGTTCCACTATCAAGGCAGTCAAATATTTATACAAGTACATCTACAAAGGCCATGATAAAATCACATATCGCTTAGTTTCTGCAAATGTTAATGGAGATCTTGATGAAATTGAGCAATACCAATCTGCAAGATGGATCTCACCTCCAGAAGCCGTATGGAGAATTTTTACATTCCCCATGAATCACATACAACCAGCTGTTATAAGTTTGCAGCTGCATCTAGAAGATTGCCAGCTGATCAATTTCAAAGACAAATCAAACCTGCGGAACATTGCCGGCAATCCATTCTTTAAGAGGACAATGCTCACTCAATTTTTCTGGATGAATCAATACAATAAAGAAGCCAAAGCCTTGAAGTTACTCTACAGAAACTTCCCTGAAGAATTTGTTTGGGTTAGCTCATCACGAACATGGAAAGTACGTGAAAAATAAGAAGTTATTGGTCGAGTGATCACAGCTAGCCCAGGTGAAGGAGAAAGATATTATCTAAGGCTATTAGTTTCTCACATTAAGGCACCTACATCCTATCAATCACTCAAGACAGTTGAAGGTACTATCCATAATTCATTTCGAGAGGCTGCTATAAAACACGGCCTCCTTGAAGATGATCACACAAATGAAAAATGTATGGAGGAAGCATCAGCATATCAAATGCCAATATCTTTGAGACAATTGTTCTGCACATTACTTGTTCATTGCAGTCCAGTAAACCCACAAGAATTATTCCTGAAGTTTGAAGAAAACATGGTGGAGGATTATATCTTGCTACAAAAAGTCAAACCTGCAATAGCAAGACAGATATTGTTAGAGGCACTCAATTCAGAACTTCAATCAATGGGAAAGAATTTAGCACATTTCCAATTGGAAAAGTTGATTACAGCTAAAGGCAATACTGTCAAAATTCCCAAAGAAATACAAGATGAAATCAACATATCTATATCACCTGCCGATTTAGCAAGCGTATCTTTGCTAAATGAAGAACAAAGAAAAGCATACAATCAAATTTTGCATGCAGTAATCAATAATGAAGCAAAGAACTTTTTTATTGATGGACCAGGAGGCACTGGAAAAACCTTTCTCTACAAAGCAATACTTGCAACTATCAGATCACAAGGAAAAATAGCTCTAGCAACAGCAAGTTCAGGTGTTGCTGCATCAATACTACCAAATGGAAGAACTGCTCATTCACGATTCAAAATACCGATAGAAGGTGACACCAAATTATCTTGCAGCGTCAACAAACAATCTGGATTAGCTGCTCTACTCAAACAAACAGCTATAATCATTTGAGATGAAGCATCAATGGCTAAAAAACAAAGTATACAAGCATTGGATGGTTTGCTAAGGGACTTAACAGATAACGATCAATTATTTGGAGGAAAAGTTGTAGTTCTTGGAGGTGACTTTCGCCAAACTCTACCAGTTATACCAAAAGGAACCAAAGAAGATTGCATGAATGCAAGCCTCGTGCGCTCATACATTTGGGAATCACTTAAGAAATTAAAACTCAAGCAAAATATGCGTGCCAGAGAAGATCCAGCTTTTAGTGCATATATTCTTCGCATTGGTAATGGTGCTGAAAAACAAAACAGCAATGGAGAGATCAGATTGGCACCTTCTTTAGTACTCAGATCACAACCAGGGCAAACAACTCTGGATGAACTTATCAACTTTGTTTTCCCAACCATTGAAAGCTCTGCCACAGATCCACTCTCATTGACAACAGCTGCAATTTTAACTCCCAAAAATGAAGCAGTGGACGACATCAATGAGACGCTGATTTCAAAATTCCCAGGAGAAGAACAAATATATTTGAGCTTTGATCAAACAACTAACCCAGACGAGCAAGGAATCTATGAGGATCTCCTAAATTCAATTTCACCTCAAGGATTGTCCCCCCACCGGTTAGTTCTAAAAAAAAATTGCCCAATACTCTTGCTACGAAATATCAATCCATCGAAGGGCTTATGCAATGGAACAAGATTGATATGCAAGAAATTTGAAAGACACATGATCACAGCTCAAATCTCAGTTGGAGATAACAAAGGCACCATAGTTTTTATTCCACGGATCCCTCTCCAGCCAAATGATGCAAAACAATATCCAGTTCAATTCAGAAGACAACAATTCCCAGTGAGACTTTGCTTTGCAATGACAATAAATAAAGCTCAAGGTCAAACACTAAGCAAAGTAGGACTTTACTTACCTGAGCCAGTGTTCTCACATGGCCAATTTTATGTTGGAATCTCACGTGCCACCACAGCTCTGAATGTTAGAATCCAGCTAGGAAATTCAGAGGAAGATCTCAAATCTTTGTACCATACAAAAAATATTGTCTACAAAGAGCACCTAGCAGAGGCCAATTGTGACTAAAATTATATAGCTCATATGTGCATATTATTTACTATATTATACTATGCATATATCAATCATTGTACATAACCTGCATACATGCACATCTTCCCTATGCATTTGTACATTCTTATATTACTTGTAACTTGCAAAGTCTTTCAGGCTTTCCTTTTTAATAGAAAAATAGCTATGGCAGTTAATCCAAATGAATTATGCTCAACATGCAGATCAAAATGCCACCAGAAGTCTTAACAATCAAGGATCTCACATCAAGTTCCCGCAACTACAAATTTCAGGCCATCATTGCTGAGAAAGGTCTCCCAAGGTTGATGGGCAAAACACCATACCAAAGGCTTATTCTACAAGACAAAGCGGTAATTCAACTAATCCTTTCTTCTTACAGTACAATACAATTTCTTAACTAATACTAATCTGAAATATATTAAATCAGGGAGACCAGATCCAAGCAATGATCTTCAATAATAACAACATTGGAATCCTTGAAAAAACTCTCAAGCTCTACAGCACATACACAATCAGCAATGCACCAATTAGTACAATCCAAGAACAGTACCGTTTCCTGAACAATCCATTCCAAGTCACGCTGAGTGGAAAGACTCCAATTCAACAAACACAAATTGATGGACTTACACTGAGGAGCATGAAGTACAATTTCACATTACTGAATGATCTAGAGAACACCACAACAACTGACAACAAATTCAGTAACTATTGCACATGCTAATCTTTACAGAATTACTATACCATTTATCATTCCATTTTTGTTATATATTCACTGCATCGTACCTAAGATTAACATACCACAGATGTGCTCTTTGCAATATTAAATGTCGGGCCACCAAAAAAAGTAAAAGGTTCCTGCGTTGCAGACTTGAAGATAATTGATCAAGCGTAAGAATCTTACTCCCTCTCTTTGCATAACTTTGAATACAGCCGCACATTCAATAACAAAAACTACAACATTTATTGCAACAGGCTCAAACCAGTGACAGTTTCTTTGTGGGATCAATTCAGCGAAATTGAGGCAACTGCAATGAAGAATTTGCCAGGGACATTTCCAGTAGCAATCGGAATGAGGCTAAAAAGAGCAGATTACTATGGTAACATTTAATAATTATCATAAACTTTATTATATCTACAATTAACTATACATTCTATGAATTTGCAGGTGTTGGCTTAGCAACAAACAATTCAACAATCTTCATCTTTAACCCACCAATTCCAGAGGCCACAGCACTCCAGCAATGGTAGATAAATTATCTTCAACTTCTTGATCTTCACTTACAGTATCTATAACAGTGTTATTTCCTAGGTGTATTAGCAAAGCCAATACAATCAAAGAAATCCCACTCACATCACCAAGCAAAATGCCAATGCTGAAGTACAAAGAACCAACACCAGATGAAATTGTTAAAATCATCAATCTCCCATCAAAAGTTGAAAAGGTTAGTACGAAGTATATTGAACATGAACTTGTTACTTTTCAATACATTCTTTCTCTGGCAAAATGATTTTCTATACAACAAAACCCCTAAAATTGATTCCCTAATTACAGCTTGAATACCCAGCCATCGAAGGAGTCATTAAGATAACAAATTTCAGCCAAAACTTTCTCTTCCTGGCATGTATTAAATGCAATAGAACAACAGATGCATTTGGCGAAGAAGATTTTTACTGCAACCATTGTGAAGAAGAAGTCAAAGCAATACCCAAGTAAGAAATTTACATGGTGTAGCGGCCGAGGCGCGTAAAGGGTCATACGGATCAAAGGCCCGCGTCCCCTCGTGCGTATGGGTCCACGTTGGTTGGAGATCCCGCCGAGCGAAGTGGGCCGCGCCCATGACAGTCGGGCCGCTCGTCATTTATTACAGGCTGATTGGATAGCACGGCTTTTCTTCCCCTCGGCAAGGGATGCGCCGACCGTGGGGGCCATCTAGCCGCGACGCGGGATGGCCACCGTCGCCGAGGTACGTGCCCTCGGATTGTGAGGCCCTTCGGCACGCTCGATGCGGAGCCTTGCGTGTAAGACTTACGGATTAGGCGCGGGAAGGGGCGTTCGGCCTCGGATGCCTGACACTGAGCAACCGCGGATGCGACTGGCGACAGACGTGACTAAAGCGATGTTAGATGGCGTGTAGGCAACGTGCTAAGTGGCGTCAGAGGACCACATGACGGATTGGGGAGTGTTCCCAGGTCTGTTGACTTTCCAGACATGGCATGGGGTGTTGTCAACTCGAGCGGCACTGCTGCCTGAGGAAAGCATGGCTGGCCCACGTGCTGTGTCAGGGACGGGTGGGGCGCGTGGGATACACCCTGGGATCAGTGAACAGGTCACCCTTCACCTATAAAAGGAGGGGGGGGCTCTCTCTCCCGAAAGGACAGATCTCTCGACGACTTTCTTCTCTGGAGCTATTCCATCATCTTCTCCACCCGCTGATTAAACCGTCGGAGCTCCGCCCCGGACCACCACCGTCCGGGCTGGGTGCTGACACAGGCGTTACCTGTGCAGGCCCTCTCTCCCGTCCAAGCTCGCCACAGTCAGGACTCACGATCCAGTTCTCTCCGCT
>JAXBDA010007859.1:0-16402 GCA_036023075.1 Gaultheria prostrata
CGGTACCCTTACCCGTTGACCATAACCCATAGGTAGCGCTACAGCAGTTTGCTAGTAGCGCTACGAGAGGCTCTGTTCATTTGTTCACCTCGCGAAGCCTTCCCCGAGCGCTACACCTCTTTCCTTGCAGTGCTACGCGCAAGTTCTACTTCCTAATTCAATGATCCAACTCTAACACTTGATTTGTGGCCATGTATACCAAATCTTGCCCACGAGTTTTATCTTCGCGCGTAAATTTAAGTTTTTGTACGAAATTCAATTCCTCACGTTCACACATATTCACTTTTATAATTTGATTTTCCGAGTCCTCTCACAGATCATGTCCCGTAGTAGTTAGCAACCAAAGGTAGCATATTAGCCTCGTGAGCCTCTCCACTCATTGCAACTTGCTTTTGAGCTACATGCTTTTTTTTTTTTTTTTGATAAGTAAATAATTATATTAAAGAAAGCACAAAGGGGCGCTACTCATATACAAAAGAGAGGCCACCGACAAAAAGGCCCTATACACCAGCATGAGAATATAAAAGATCAAACCAATCCAAAAATTGGCCAAGGGAAGGATAACAATCTCCCTTGTCCCAACTATACAAGCTATTCACCAAAAAACTTTTGATTCTGAACAGAGGCTTGTCTACTCCTTCAAAACATCTTTGATTTCTCTCTTGCCAAATATTCCACATCACGCAAAGAGGAATCATGACCCAAACATGTTTCCTTCTCGTTCCCACCCTTGCTCCTCTCGAGGCAACTTTTGAGCTACATGTTTTAAATAAAGTCATTAACTAATTGGACAGGAAAATAGATTTTTACATACTCTATGAAGTTTTACGACATATGATTTGCATGATGGTCGTCTTGCATGTCCATTTTTGCCCTGTTTCTACTACTCCATTTGGTTCGTCTTGCAAGTATGCATAATTACTTTCTACATGTTCTCTACAAAATATCTGAAATTAACTAAAATACTGTTCCAGATTCTAAACAAGGATACAATAGCTTTGTTTTCTATAACAGCAACTACGCTTAAGGATATTAAAAGCAAAACACTCGGGGACCAACACACATTGTACCAGGCGAATATAGTCTGATTTGAGTATGGATTGCTTCTTTACATTGAAAACCTATTGCTCTCTTTGAATACAAGGAAAACAAATCATGTTCGAAAGCTGGACAGGGAAAAATAACTCACCTGATTTCTTCAGAAGATGACAGAGTGCAACAACAAATGATCTGATGTAATTAGGCTGCTCGAAAACAATAGTTCCATTTCCCTGGATGATGTCCAATCTTAGAAAGCGAAACAAAACAAAATACGGAGTAAACAACTTAGCTTAACAAAGATTCATACTCCATACAGCTGCTGAAAAACGTGACCGGAAGAAAGTTCTAGAAGTATAGAACCAACATTCCCATAACATGTAGCCAATAGGCCAAAAAAACGCGACAGAATTCCCTCAATAAACATTAAAATCCCAATTTTAGACATAATTAAAACACATAATTATATATGTATGCCCTACACAACGATAAAGGTTCCGAGATGAATAAGCATATGAAAAAAGTAATACCGAAGAGAGAGCAACGTTTGAGTAATGTACAGGTGTTTCTTACATAGATAATTGCTTAGAAACTGGGTATTTGGGGGTTTACGCCCCATTTTTTCCTTTCCTATCTTCTGTTGAGTATTATTCGTGTTCACCTTGTTTGGCTCTGCGCTGGTTTTGTTTCCCTCTTTGTTGTAGTGTGGGGCTCTCAAGGATATTCTCGTCTTTTGGTGTGCTTTTTTCGATAACGAATTATCTTAACCAAAACAAAAGAAAAAAAAAGAGACAAAGCAAACAACCAATGTACTATTCCTTTGTTTCAATCTATTTTGTGCGGGTTTAAAGAACTGTTGTCCCCCATGTGGGCGAGAGTAAAAAAGAAAGGATTGCGTGAGGATTGCATTTTCTCACAATCGAGCTAGGATGGATTACAGAGAACAGTGTGTATGGGGTGTGTGTGTGTATGTGTGTGTGTATGTGAGAGAGAGAGAGAGAGAGATTTTCCTTCAAATTTGTTGCTCACCAATTCTCACGTGTTTAATGGGAAATGTAGTGGGTCATACCAACCAGCTCCTGAAAGGCCCAATGATCCACTATCTATAACTGGCACAGCGTTGGGTCGGACCAAACCGTTCATTCGGGCAGGATCCTCCACTTCAAGTTAGGGAATCAGGCATGGCATCATCAGAGCTCAGAGCCCAACGCTCCGACCGAACCGTCCATGTCTAATCGGATCGGCCACCACCCAGACCGGCTCCCAGGTAATTTCTGAAGGCAGTTTGAGCATTGAACATAACCGCCCCGCCCAGCCCAGTACAACGCATGTGACCTAGTACGAAGCGGTTATAAAGTACAATCCTAAACCTAAAGAGGTACGCCGTTTCTCGCAACCCTAAGAGTATAGTACTTCCCTTCCTCCTCCAAACGCTCATTTAACCATCGAGTGCCTTCCCGGTCAACTCCAGCGGGTTAGCCACTAACGGTGGGTTCTTGCCTTGCAGGTTAGGAGAGCTTGAACGCAGCCCAGATCCAAGTGAGAAGCCAGATTGAGCTCTCTCTCTCTCTCTCATATTTGCAACCCAAACACAAGCATAAATACATTTTTCTGTGTCATTAGCTCATTTGCAACCCAAACACAAGCAGAAATACATTTGTCTGTGTCATTTGTTACTAGCTATGTTTTTTCTTTCAATTAGTTCAGTTTTTTCTAACCAACAAAACCTGAGATGGACGAACGTAAAAAGGGAGTCTTGGTGATTATAAAACTGTATAACTAGTGGGATGACAAAGTAGTCAGTAGTACCTCGGTGAGATTGGGGAAATCATCGAGAAGCGAGGAGAAAAGCAAGGACGGAGATATGCCGGTTGAAGCTAAAATACAATCCAACATTGCCGGAACAGCCGTCGGCGGGACTTGCCCGAAACTGTTCGAGAGTACAGAAACGTGAGCAGCGGCCATTGGAATGGCCTCAATAACGGACATAGCGGACATGTACCTTGGGGAAGAGAGAGAGAGAAGGCGGAAACAACTGTGTGGGTTGGGTTCAACGGAATTGCATGCCCATCATTCTTCTCTTCTCTTTTGTTTGTTCAGTGCTTTCCACTAAACCCCCTTGTTTATAAACCCTAGAAAACGGGAAGCGGGAATCTGCAGCCCCGCCCAGTAAAACGACCTCGTCTTGAGGTATATTGGTCACCCACTTCGAGCACCGAAAACGACGTCGTTTGGAAGTTTTCTTTTTTTTTTTTTCCTTTTTTCTTCTTTCCCGCTGTTGTAGCCTCTTCGTCCATAGCTGGCCAGGCTTCACTGTCGTATCTTCAATTTCAAAACGAGTGCTCATGCAGTCTCAACCTACACCTACAGCCAATTCTCCATAATCCAAATCAGGTTTATCTGACGAAAAATTACTGTCACAACTAAGGGTTCTCTAATGGATTTTATGAAGATTTGATAAAATCATGCCCTTGATTTTATCCATTCTGCAAAAGATTCCATAAAATCTCCCATTTTTGCCTATTTTTTAATGTAAAAATGGGAAATTTTATGAAATCTTTTACAGAATGGATAAAACCATACCCATCAAATCTTCATAAAATCCATTGGAGAACAACCCCTAATTTCCAAAGCCCTAAATTTTCATGTGAAGAAAACCTTAAATTTTTAAAGCCCATAGGCCCTGCACATAAGTACAGCTTACTTTTATGCATCAGTTTGAAATCGCTACTTTTTTTAACTTAATACTCTCTCCGTCCCAAAAAAGAGCCCCAAAATATTATTCACACCTCTCAAAAAAATTTCTCTAATTGGTAATTTATAATAGTACTTTTTATGATTTTAAAAACTTTGTTTAATAAAACTACGTGAGATCTATCAATCCATATTGCATATACAAATTATTATAAATAAAAAAATATAGATAATTTTATAAGAGGCGTGAATAATATTTTTGGAGATCCTTTTTGGGACGGAGGGAGTAAACCTATTTCTCTCTAAAATTTCCAAGATCTCTATTCTGAAGTTTGGTTATCCCTTGATTTTCGCAAAAAAATAAAAATTTTGATTTTCACATCGACTTCAAACAAATATAGGGCACCGCCGAAATTGAAGAAGTCGTTGTTGGGATCATTGTGGGATTTAGAATTGGGGGGCTCTGCAGGGTCCCGCATCCATCTGCTTGGAAGTAGAAATGGTGTAGCGCGCTTCAGCCGTCCATTATGGAAATCAATGGTCAGAATTCAATGAAATTTTCTTACCAGTAAAAAAGCACTTTGACCTTAAGAAAGCATATGCAAATCTAGACCATTGAAAACACTTTTGGATGGCAGAGATGTTACGCTGCAGGTCCCCTGGGTCCGTCTGTTTGGAAGCGGGGATGGTGTAGTGCGCTACACTGTGCAGCACATATCACAACCATCTATCTTGGAAATCAATGGTCCCGATTCGCTAAAGCTTTACTTTTGAACGACTGAGATGTTGTGTTGCACAGTGCAATACATTAACCGGGCTGCAACGTCTCCGGGCCTTGTTTGTTTGACTGTGTCGAGGGCATAATTAAATTGCCAAAACATTGATTTTGAGGCTTCGGTGGGTAACCAATAGACCTCAAAATGAGGTCAGTTTTTGGGGCTACAAAATGGGGCGAGTTTGCTCACTACGTGATCCCCGTTCCCATAATTTATTGAAACTGGCTTATTTAATGAAAATGGATTGACGAATTGTCAGATAATGGCATGTCTTATAAAACACTATAAGTCAATTTTGTGAAACAAATTTTTATTTCCTCCTATACATGAATGGACTAATTCATTTCAGAATAATTTGAATGAATTTTGTGCCCAAAGACACTCCCAGCTAGGTTGGCCATTTTGTCTGATCCGTCCGAATCTGATCCCATCCCCGCTCCCAACGGATCTGCAATTTGGAAATTTGTTTGGAGATTGGATAGGATATGTAGATATTTTTTGAAAAAAATTGGGGATCGGGTAGGAGGTGGAGACATGCATATCCCTGCCCCTAATCCATTCCCCGATCCATGAGTTATGAAACTTTGAGGTCTCACTAAATTTCCTCCAAACATATAGGGGTCTCACTGTAAATAATGTGTTAGGGACTTAGGGATATTTAATCTTAGACTCTCGGTATTGCGCTACACTCTCTCACTCTCGATTTGATCTTAGACTCAAACCCTTTCCTACTCTCTCTCTCTCGAGCTCTCTCTCTCGAGCTCTCATATCCTTTCCTATCCTCTATTTACACTATGACCTATATGTTTTGAGCTTAACGATCGAACTGCAGGATGCTCGCCTTGTAGGACAGGAAATGTAACAATTGAGATACAATCCGTTCCAACTTTTTTTGTATTCAGCTACAACAGAGTTAATCTATATTTTTTTTCTTGGATATAATGTGTTTCTCATTACATTTATACTTAGTCTTTTTGCTTCAGTTCTACATGTCATTATTAATGTCAACAAATGTTAGAAGTTTTTTTTATGTCAATTTAAGAAATTTTTAACCGTGTAATGCGCCATTCGAGGAATCCTTTCAAAAAATATTATTGGTACTGTGCATTTTTCTTTCAATCCCTGAATCCCCGTGGGGATCCCCGTTCCCATTTGGAGTGTGGGTAGAAAATGAAAACAAAACCCCATTGGGGATTGGGCCAGGGATGGAGATGGGGGAGAGGTTCGGGAATCGAAGATGGAGATAGTATTATCCGTCCCAGATCCTTCCCCATGCCCATCCCTACTCCCCGCAAAAAAAAAAATACTGTAAAATATATTTGGGAAAATTACCTTAAAAAAACCCTCATGGTTTCACCCTTATAACACATCAAACTCTGAACTTTTAATTTGAACATTTAAACCCTAAGTTATCTTTTTTATTATAATCCTGAACATCTTTTAATGCACCGTCCACTTTCATTGACCCCTTTTATCTAATGCCAAGAATATAACTATCGAGAACCTTCCTTTTTCCCATTCAAAACCAATTTTGCTACCAGCACCGACTCCTATCCCGATTTTCAGCCCGACTCTTCCACGTGGAAGGGAGGGGCCCACCCACTAACCTATCTCAAAAAAAAAAAAAAAAAACTCTCAAAATTTTGAAAAACAAAATAGATGCTCCTTTTTCGACACACATACGCACTCACACACATAGAGGCTTGCGATCCACCATGACCGCCGACCGCCACAACCCTCCCTTTCCACCTCCGGCGACCACCAACACTAGCGACCCACCACGGCCTGTTGGGTCCACCCCGTGTGGGCCGGAGAGGCTTAGGCCTAAAGGTTGTCTAGGGTTTCCTATCGAATAGCCCTAGGTCTATATATACTATTGTTGTCTTTATTTATTTAGTGTGTGGTAGCACAATGTGAGCGGAACAGGCTGAGAGTGTGAGAGGGGGGCCGGTTGTGGCCTCCCTGGAGAGGGAGCCGGTTGTGGCGCCCCAGAGAGGTTTTTTCAACTTGTATATTTTGTGTAAATATCAAGGGAGTTTTTCCTCAGATTCTTTGTGTGCGTTTTGTGTGCGTGTATGACCTGGAAAGCATAACAAATTGGTATCTGATGATCCCCTAATATTGTATATATCCGGGCTCATCTAGCTCGTTTAGATCACACACACGCGCGTTTTAGCGATTTTATATGATTGATGTGTGCTTTTTTTAGTTTCAGGTTTAACTAGTGAATAAGGCGCATTTGAAGCATTTTCTGGATGCCTTCCGACAATCCGAGGGCCAAGTGCCCCATGGCGTTCCACCACCGAGCCTCGAGAGCCAAGACACGAAGATTTGGCTAAGGCTCGGGAAGATAAAGAGAACACAAGATCAAGCCGGAAGGCTAAGGCCGTGTCCAAGGCTTACAAAGACTCCCAGTGGAATCCCGAAGTACCTAAGTGTCCACGAACCCAAGTGCTACCTTTCCTGAGGCTCGCACAATGTTTGGAAGTGTTTTGGAAGAGGTTGGTGGCACACAAGGCCAAAGGGGTGACAATCAAAGAGGATGCAACCTTAAAGGCCCAAGTATTGATACGAATATTGATACCAGTATTGATAGCTATCAATACCTTTTGTGCACAAGCTGAACAGATAAGTGTGTATCGATACAGGTTAAGCAAGGTATCGATACACACTCCTTCCAGAGAATTTTGTAGTAATTGTATCGATACCAATCCTTCATGGTATCGATATAGGATCATTCCGAACCACTTTATGCTACTTTATTCATTTCCTTTTATGATTAATTTTGGGATGTTTAGTTACTTTTAGGATATTTTAGAGGAGAGAGAAGGTCTTTTGTATAAATATCCCCCTCTCTCCCTCTCACTACTTCTTCCTCCCTAGTTTAGTTTAGCTTTAAGTCAAATTTCCTCCGTAGTTGTAAGCTCTCTCTCTCTCTTCAAGAACTCTAGTAAGCTTTCATGTTTGTTTATTTTCTCATATTTTAATGTTGTAGCTGCTACTTAGATCTCTATATAAATCAAGTTTATTTTCACATTTGTCATGTTCTTCATTTCCTTTAACTTTCTAGTCTTATTTCTTACTATGGTGTGTGAGTAGCTTAAATAGGCTAAGTCATGTGGTGATTAACACTCCATGACTTGGGTTTAATCCGTTTCTCTCGATAAAAAGGCATACACCGTTTGTTTATCAAAGATCTAGATTAAATTTTATGTATCAAAATTTGGGTTTGTTAACCTCATTGATCTCACGTGGCCAAGGGTTGATTCGCCTTGGTACGTGTGATGCTTTGGGCGATGTCAATCTAGATGTTTGTATAAATGGCACAAGAATCCTAATCTTTGTGAAACACAATTTCTAGTTAATGGTTTTAAACTCTAAATCTTTCGTTCGGGATCATCTAACGATGTTTCGAGCCGATTATCGAGAGAGGATCAGATTAGCCTTTGTTGTGGTTTGTTGAAATCCCCTAGACTTGGCCTTGCTTTTAATTTAATCTTTTTAATCAATTCCGAGTCGTTCTCGAAGTCGAGAGAATTCCACCCCAAATCACAAATCAAAGTTTTGCCGCTTCAAGGCTAAAACCCTCACGCGCAAAGACAATTTTCACGTTCGGTACGTTCGGTTCCTGTGGATTCGACCCGGTACTTCCGGTTACTATGCTACCACCGACTTAGCCATACGCTTCGGGCGAGCCAACTAAATAAACAAAGTCGGATGTAAAGCAGTATCAGAGCTTGAATTCGCACTCAAAGCGTACGGATTTAAGAAAAGAAAAGAAAACGAAGTCACACGGAGGTTTTGCTCAAGGGGTTTTGTTCGTCTTGATGAGACGAGTCCAACAGAGTGCTCAGGGTTGATTTTCGTCACCGAAGAAGGGTGTACAAATGGTCTGAACAGAGGCCGGCAGTGGCAGCGGTCTGATATGGTACATCTCATATCAGGAGTGATCGTACGGAATGTTTGAGCACTGGGTTGTGTTCGGCTTGACGAGACAATGACGGGAATATATGGATTGTCGTCGGAGAATGCCGCACGCGCTAGTTAAAGGTGGCGCGTGGCGGAGCGTCAGATCTACTCGCGGTGTGAGCCGCACGCGCTGAACAGGATAGAAGACGATGGCGTTAGCGCCGAGTCAGTGCACAGTTAGCTGCCACGTAGGACGATCAACGCCACGTCAGCAACGGGGTCAGGTCATGGGGTTCTGCTTTGCTCTGTACTTTGTTATTTAGTAGTGCACCCAAAGCGTAGGCCTAGTGTCGGAGTTAGCAATTTATCGGTAAGACCGGATCGAATCCTCAGAGACCGAAGGAACCGAACGTGAAATTTGTCTTGCGCGTGATGGTTTTTAGCCTTAAAGCGGCAAACTTTGACTTGTGATTTGGGGTGGAATTCTCTCGACTTCGAAAACGACTTGGAATAGTTTGAAAAGACTAAATTACACTATGGCCAAGTCTAGGGGATTTCAACGCCCATGACTCGGGTCGATTCATTCTCCTCTACGATAACCGGCTTGGAGATGCCGTTAAACATCTCCAAACGGAAGGTTTGATACTTAAACTCATTTAAACTAGAAATGGTGCTTAGCAAAGACTAGGAATTTTCGGTTCATTTGGCAAACGGCCGAGTTGACATCGCCCTAAGCATCACACGTGCCAAGTGGATAAACCCTTGGCTACATGTGATCAAAGAGGTTGACAAACCCGGTCTTTGATACGTAAAATTAATCTTAACTCTTTGCTAAGGAAACAATGTATTCAGCATGGCGAGGAGAGCGAATCAACCAGAGTCACGGGGTGTTTATCACCCCATGACCAAGCCTAAACGACTACTCATTAATCATGATTAAACTAACCTTAATTAGAGATTTGAAGGAAATAAAATGCATGCTAAACTTGTAAATAAAATTGATTATAGTGTTGAACCTAAGTTTGCCTACCACATTAATCCTTGGAGAAATCACAAACAACAAATTCAAACTTGAGTTTTCAAAGGGGATGAGCTAGAAAATTAAGAACAAGATTTAACCAACAAACTTTGAAATAAACTAGATTTGATAGAAGGTCTAAAGATTACAAGAACTTTTAATGAACTAAGAAATGAAATAGAACAACTACTTACTTGAGTTTTTGAAGGAAATAACTTGGAAAGCTTGAAGAACACAACAATGGAAGAAAGACATCAAACTTAACTAAGCTAGGTAGGTGGAGAGAGTAATGAGGGAGAGAGGGAGAGAGGGAGAGATATTTATACAAAAGGCCCCTCTCTCTCCTCAATCATACAAAAAGTAACCCCTAAAGTGGAAACTTTCCACTTATGGAAAGTATTAAAGTAGCTTTAATGCTGTCCGAATCACATCTGTATCGATACCAGAGGGACTCTGTATCGATACAGATCTATATATTTTTTCCACGTCAAGCTTCTGTATCGATACAGAAGGGATCTGTATCGATACAGATCCTTCTGCTCAAATTCCATTTTCTTGGGCTTCATCTGTATCGATACCAGTGGGACTTTATATCGATACACTTAGTCTTTTGCTTGCTTCTTCATCTCTTGGCCACCCCTTTGTCTTTCGGCTTGATCTCGTGACTTTTGAACTCCCCGAGCCTTTGCAAAATCTTCATTTCTTGGCTCTCGAAACTCGGTAATGGGGTGCCATGGGGCCCTTGGCCTTCGGGTACTTGTGATGCTTCCCAAAGCCGTCCTAAACACGCTTAATCACACGCTTGTCCCTGAAACTACGAAAACAACTAACGCACACATCAAACATATAAAACAAGATAAAGCGCGTGTGCGTGAACAAAAAGGCGTAGATAAGCCCAAGAAATATACAACTTTGGGGGCTTATCACACCCCAACTTAGACTTTGCTAGTCCCTAGCAAATTAAACTAAGACAACTATCTAAAATAAATAAAAACTCCCCGAGGTATCCGATACGATAGTTATGCTCAATCTACAAAAGTCTATGCAAGAGTACCGGTATCCGGGTCGTTCACTCAAAAGCAACTCACACACGACATGCCATGCACTAGGATGAAAATGCTAGGCCAACTACGATAACCAAGTGATATGCATCCCCTAGCGTGTCCATTCCAATGGGGCTCATACAATTTATTCACATATGCAATACCACGCAACGAAAATAATTAAAGCATCCCAATGGCAAGCGCTTAGCGAGGATTGTGGTAACGAGACAAAATGGGTTAACCACAAGCTAATCAAGTAACGCTTCAAGCAAAGAAGTAATTAACGACGAAAAATTCAACATAAAAGCGTGAAATATTGCTAAGCGTGCACCGACCGGAGTTAATTATGTACTACGAAACGAAATTCAACATAGAAAACTTATAATGACCTTGGTTAGACAAAAGAATGAGGGACTACAAGATGTGACGACCATATGCTAGCTCGGGTCATCTACCCTTGGCCGCCACCAACAATCAAACCATCCGAGTCATGTGCCAAGCTAAGGCACCAAAACATAAAGTGCAAGTTAAATATCCACAACTAAACTAACAACGAAAATTTGAAATAACCAATGCCAAGAGTTCGAACTAAGCTAATGAAACCAAAACAAGCTAGTTCGACTCAAACAACGGACTACTAAACAAAAGAGCACTATCTACCACCATCCTATCACTACCATCCAAGTCATGCGGCGCCGCCGGGCTCATCTTCCTCAACCCCAACATTCTCTTGCGTCGGTGCTTCCTCCTCGACGGGAGGGGGCTCATACCTTGCTTCAGAAGACGCCTCAAGTTGTTGGACCACCCATGCTAGCTTCGACTCAGTCTGAACATTGCCCGCCTTGATCATTTTCACCTCTTTTTTCAACTCCTCCTGATTTCTCAATATCTTCTCCTGGTTCTCAAGCCCCGCCTTGTGCATCTCATAGACCACCTCAAAACCATGCCGTCATATTCGCGCCTTTCGGGGGAGGGGGAGGAATCGAACTTGCCCTAGGAATAGAAGGGCCCGGAGCGGCTATGGAAGAGGAAGGGCCTATTGTGGCAGCAGCCGCTTCGGGAGTCGTGGATGCCTTGTCCGTTACCCCTCTTGATTGGCTCTTGCTCCTCTCCAACGTGGACATGTCAATAACCCCCAGATCAAGCTTCTCCATTTTCTTATACGCTTGGCCTGTTACCCCCTGCATCTTGCACATGGCGGTGATCATACAAGGAAACCACAATCAAGAATTTATCGGTACGCTCGTGGCCAAATCGTACATTTGGCAGAAAAATTTAAAGTGCCCAATCCACCACAATCGCTTCATCAATGAAGGCCGTCATAAGCTCGGCCGACTTCTCACTTGCCTTATTCTCCGTCCCCAGAGGAAAAATGTTATAGTGGATGGCTTGGTTCAAGACTCGGGCATACAACCTCAATGAACTCGGCTTGATTGGGTAGGTAGCATGCTTCGGATCTTCAAAGAGTGTGGCTTTAATGTAGTCGGGGTTGAGTGGCTCCTCCCGTGGGTAGTTAATGGTTGAAGGATCGGGCCGCTCGTATTCCAAATGCTCAACAATTCTATCAGGGGTCACGACAACGGGCTTTTTCCCCACTTTAGACTTGAGCATTGTTGGCAAACCCGTGGTGTCATCAACCATCATCTCCAAGTTCATGTAGAACTCCCTTACGCATTGTATGTTGTAACCTAGGAGTGGCTCAAACCACTTCTCAAGACCCTCTCCCTTTATCTCCGGCACACCATACGCTCCCTTCAAGCTCAAATCGTCCACTTGGCGTTCATTCTTGAAGGGTCAATTCTTTATACTCTCCACCCACTCTTTATGCCTATCCTTGAACATTTCATCCCGAGTTCGCTTTTTGGCTTGTTTCTTATGCCCTCCCGCACCTGCGTCAGCCATTAATGTCACGCCCTCATTTTTACAAAACATTAATAAAAGAATCTCAAACAATAAGTAAGTTAAAAGATAAAGATTTTTCCATAAGTTAGAGTACATCCTTAGTCCAATGGCCATCAAATGTTTGGGCACCCTTGCCCCAAAGGTGAAATCAAAATAACATCCCATAAGTTATTACAAATCCATAGTTAGAAGATAGAGAAAAGATTAGAATTACAATATCATCTCCCCAAAAGAAAAGTTAATGCATTGAAGATAAATAAAATAACTCCACATTATATATGTTCATCATCCAAGTCATGCACTTCAAACCATGCACGATTAAAGCTGGGTACCTGAGAAGGGATAGGGTGAGCACACGCGCTCGTAGGAGAACCAATCTACTACCGCTAGGCGTATACAAATGATACATGCACATGGGATGATGATATGCAAAAGAGGATGGCTTATAGTTCATAAGAGACACGAGAAAGTGACAACGTATCCAAAAGATTCCAAGTGTCCAAATATGCCATCGCGTATCCAAAACATTTAAGTATCCAAAATGATTTCCAAGTGTCCCAAAATCATTTCTAAGTACTCACGCACCACCCATGTATCCATTGATTTCACCAAAAACGAGTCAAGTCCTCTAATTAATTTAAACTCGTACCCACCCAACTCATAAAAAGAAAAGTCACAAATCACCCAACTCCTTTTATCGTAACACCTTTCTTTGAAGAAAATCATTCTCATAGGACTAGGGATTAAATCCCTCTGCCGGGTTGTTCGTAGGCCCCGCGTGCCTCTGCCGGGTTTCGTAGGCCCCGCGTGCCTCTGCCGGGTTCCACAGGCCCCGCGTGCCTTTATCAAAAAATTTACCAATGATGGTATCGGTTTAGAAACACCTCATTATCCCAAACATTTCATTAAAACTTTCACAACAAGTCCGTTTTTCAAATTTCATTTCGTTATTCCACCTCTCTCAATAAAAATGGTTACGCACACACCCACCCACGCTTTCTAAAAACCATCAAATGTTCATATGACATGAAATGACCTATTTGTTTATAAAACCAAAGTTCTCGAGTCAAAACATGGTTGCAAGTGATGCCAAAAGTCAATTTTATGAAGGCAAACGCGATCGGGGACCAAACGGACATCAAAGGGTGACTGAAAGCCACCCCAAAAACAGGGGCAGTGGCTGGAAATTACAGAGGCAGCAGCCATGAACAGTAAACTGTGCAGATTTTCACCCTTAGGGTGTGGAATTTCAACCCAATCACAATAGAGATAGTTTAGGCTCAAATTGGGAATGCTGGGCAACAATTAAACATGGAGGGAGGTCAATTTCACTCCCAATTTCACCAATCAACAAGCAATTTCATAGATCAAAGAACCAAAGTGGAAAACCCCACACAAATTGGGGAAAACATGAAATTCAAGGAGATTGAGGGCAAACATCAAGTATATGCAACAAATCGTAAGCATATGACTAGAGAGAGTAGACATTGTTCCCCTACCTCATGGGTTAAGCTCCAAATGTGTAGAGAAGTGAAAACCCTAGGTTTAGAAACTCCCAAACCGAAATGCTCCCTTCCCACGCGAAACCAACGAACCCCGGACTCCATATCACGCGTAGAAGATGAATCTTTGGTCGAATCTTGAAGAGGTTGAGTGTGGGAGGTAGATTTATGGGGTGATTTTGTGTGAGAGGTGAGGAGAGATGAGAACCGAGAGAGAGTGAGAGAAAGAGAACACGTTGGGGGAAAAAGAAAAAAATGATCGGTGCTCTCTGATGCCCATTTGATACAAGTGTAAAAATTACACTAACCACCCCTCTAGTTCCCTAGTCTCCCTCTCACGTCCTATTTTTATATAAGTGATTGCACTATGGCCCATGTGTTATAAAAATAAATAGTAACAAATTTCTATTTAAAAAAAATAGACACCAACCTTGGTCCCACAATGCTTTCGTCTCATGGCACGCATACTTGATCTTAGTAAATAAAATGCACGTATACACAACTAGCATGTCTCAACACTTCAATCAAATAAATTAACTTGATCGCTTATAGAAATAATACTAAAAATATATATAAATTACGGGTCTCTACAATTAAGGGCTCCTCCCCTGTGGGTAACTCTTCGTCGTCGCGATGACGTTTCGTCGGTGGTTTTTCTAGCACCACCCCTTTGTCTTTGGGGAAGGGTTTCTTAGTGGCGGTCTGCTTTTTTCCCATTCCGGACAATCACAAAAACAGAGAGGAGCAACCACAGACAGATAAATAAAACCCTCCAAATCAACACCAACCGACCCCCTACTTCAATATTCAATCAGGCACAGAGCAATCAACAATCAACAGAAATAACAATCCCAAATTGAAATGTCATAGATAAAAGTAAACCTAGAATTTTGCAACCAAATCGATGATCAAGTGCGCAATGATAACAGCCCCAAACAACAGGAATTCAACACAGATTTCTCAACAAAGCAAACCCCATATCAGCAACAGAAACTAGAGTTTGGGCCCAGACGTGTTCAATGTTTCTAAACCCATAATGGTGCAGAGCAGTGGTTTAAATCCATACCCATTCGTGTAGGCCGTACGGAAAAGGGAGAGAAGAATCGGGTTTACCTTGTTCTTGGATGAAACCGTGAAATTGGAGCCAAAACCCTCGAGAAGCCGACTGAACTTGAGAGATTTGATGCAGCACTTGAGGTCATGACCAAACCCTTGGCCGATTGATTCAAGAAAACGGGTCCTGGAGGTGGGGTTTTGGGCGGAACCGAAAGAGATGGGGCTCGGGTTAGGGTTTTCTGGGCATGGTAAGAGTAGAAAGAGAAGAAGATGGCGGTTTGGTGGTGGAGTGGAAGGATTTGGTGGAGGTCCGGCGGTTATGGAGGTGGGTTTTAGGGTTTTGATGTGGGGAAGAAGAAGAGAGGAGAGAGGAGGGTCGGGTAGAGAGAGAGAGACTTGAGAGAAATGAACCCGAGCGCCTTTTATATTTAAAAAATTTGGCACGTTGTATCGATACAGAACGCCAGGTGTATCGATACAGATCTGTCTGTTCCTTTTATTTTTTCCTCGGCTAAACTGTATCGATAGAGGGGATATTGGTATTGATACCAATTGCTGATTTTTGCCAAATTTGCCCTTTTTGCTTCCCTTGCCACTTTTCAAGCCCCAAAACACTCCAAACACATTCAACCATGAGCCAACGCGGTACAAACCAACCCGAAATCATTGCCCACTCGAGATGTATCGCCCATCTCCACTTTGAACCTATCCTCCAAACATCCGGTCTCGCTTTTTTACCGATGGATTTTTTCGATTTCAATTTGCATGCCCCTTATCTCACCTCCTAATTCCACCACGACAACGGTTTCCAAAGTCTTAACAATAAAGGGACACGGACACGGCACAAAGTAAAGGTACAATGGGACTCATATGTGGTTTATTTACACAAAGAAGATGCTCATTACATTTACTAAGTACGCGAACTCTGATATGGCGCACGAGTGACAATAAACGCTTGAACTTGAATAAAAAATTATATACACAAACGGGAATTGAAAGCAAAGGACCGTGGGATGCTTGGAAAGATGAATCTACACTCTAAGTAATGCACGCTACTCAACTACGCTTATGGCCTAGCATGTTCATCCGAATGCATGTATATGCGTGCACATGAGTTAAACTCTCAACCGAACTTCCCGGAATGCGATACTCTTTGCCGTTATGGAACGATTGAGCATACCTAAAGTATCTATTCAATGAGAATACCGCTAAATGAGAAGTTTTATCTCAAAAAATTTTGACGGGAATTGAAAACGGAAATGAAATCTGTACAACCAATAAAGAGGAACGGAATGTATGTGCAAACTATACTATTCCCTCCCCCAACTTGAAATTTGTGATGAGCCCAAAATATTGACACATAGAATCCATATATCGCATATTGTTAGTCCTGTTTTGTGCTTAATTAGATATTGATATTATCTTTTTGGTAATTTACTTTAAATTATTTATTTTGCAGGGAAA
>JAXBDA010007860.1:0-16398 GCA_036023075.1 Gaultheria prostrata
ATTGCTGACAGGAACACTATAAGTGAAAGAATATGCAATGTGACAAGCAGGTTGAACTAGTGGCATACATAAAGGCAAACTACCTTTTAACAGCTATGAACAAATTTCTACCATTCGCCTCATTTAACAGACAACTACTAGAGATATGATTCATCGCATATTAACTGATAGCCGAAAGTACAAAACTGGAATGAATCTCGTTCTGAGTATCCAAAACATTCCAGACTACTTCGAAACTTGAATGAATCTCTTTCTGAGTATCCAAAACATTTCAGACTCACCATTTCCGCAAACAAAAATATAGATAGAAGGCCAAAGACAAAAATAGAAGGGGACACAACTCCTCTAAGAACTACTCGTAAGTCACAGGATACATGGTACCAGCGCATGCACTTGGTCTGGTTGGCCAATGGACAGTAGCAGCAAGCATCAATAATTACTATGTATTTCAGAAAAAAATTAGATTGATACCCAGCCCATGCATCTAACCAAACTGTTCTGACTTCTTTCTCGTTTTATGCTCTCTCGCATTTTGTGATCATCTAAAAGATATATCAAACATAAATACTCCGTCCAATCCCTATTCACACACACACACATACCTCATATATCAAGTTCCAAAATGAAATTCATCCACTCAACTCGTACTTCATCGATCTCGGCTTGGGTGTAAGTCTCTTTCCATTTGAACTGCGCGCAAGATATGAAGGATAAAACAAAAGTAAGGAACCAAAAAGTATATGGTATAAGTCGACTAACAAAGAAATTAATAAAAGCTAAGAAGTTATCTCACATCTCGTTGGCTCAGGATGCTCCGATCAGCTATCAACTCTTTCATGAATCTCATAACATAATACCCACATTGAACACTCGTGGGTTGCATCGGGCACTACACAAACATTTGATACCTGTTAGAGAAATCAATTGTGACCATTCCTGAAACAAGAACAAGTAGTTCAAACCCATATACCTCAACTTCTTTCCAAGCAAGAATCCTCTTCAGGTTTTTCGCATTATCCCTTAGTTTTATAGCACTGTACTTCACAAGAAATATTTCAGATAGTCAATAGACCGCATATAAAACAAAAAATTCAATCAAAAATTTGACAAACTTACGTGAAAGTATGAATTTAAGGCCCTAATGGACTGAACCACGAAGTGAATCCAGATAGTAAACTACTGGATATGATAGATCAATGGCAAATAATACCCAATGAAACCTAATTTGACAAACTTACGTGGAAAGTATGAGTTTAAGGTCCTGATGGACTGAACCACGAAGTGAATCCAGATAGTAAACTACTGGATATGATAGATCAATGGCAAATAATACCCAATGAAACCTAACATTTAACAAGTTGCAAAGAATAATTAATTAGCTTAACTTGCTATTCATTTTTTAAGATAGTTACCAAAAAGGATTGAGATAGTTACCCCGAAACATGAGGAATAAAAACAAGTTGGTCATTTTCAGCATTGTTTAACAAACTTGCGAGCAATGCTGATTTTGAACCTCCAACGAGCTGCTTGGTTGTCCCACTAATTGCAGATGGGTTGACAAAAAGGAATTTCCTCTCAAGATTTGCAGACTTAATAACACGAAAGAGTTGACTGCAAAGGAGGGGAAATTAATTTGTTATAAAAAGTCTAAATGATGATAAAATAATGAGATTCAATTAAAGGATGCATCCAATTGGTTGCTCCTTACCTCATATACAACATGATGCATGCAAGAGACAATTCCCTCATTTGAGACATATGTTCCATATCTTCCCTTTGAATTGGAAGCTCAACATTTGGCCCAAACAAGTCTTCGTCGAGCGTAATGGTGTATGCTTCATTGTATACAACCGTCTCCACATAGTCCTCAAACGATTGAAGAGAATCCAAATGCTTATCATAATCCACATTTCTCGAAGTTGCCTGATCAAATGAGAATTTATTCCAAATTAAACAAGTACACGTACTCAACAAGCTGAATATATTACAGAAAAGAAAACCTTAATAACTCTTTTGAGAAAAGACATTAAACCTTATTTCCAGCCATTCCATTGTTTTTCAACGCTCCCTACATTAGACATGTAAAAACTCAGCAGATGTGAGCCAACAAACACAACTTGAAAACAAAAAATTTGAAAGAAGTCTTTCCAAGATAGGACATTATACCTTATTCCCTTCCACTGCAAGGTTTTTTGACCCTCCCTACATTAGAATTTTTGAAAAACAACAAAAGTAAGTCAGTGAACACTATTCAGCTAATTAAATTACACATGTCTTTTTTAAGAGACCATACTAAACCTTTACTATACCTTACTGCCAACCACTCCAACATTTTTCGATGCACCCTTTACAAAGTCAACAAGTAAGCTTAAATCAAATCTGATCTTAAGAAAAAACTACAATAAAGGTTTCAAGATGATATTTATACCTCATTGCCAAGTAATATTAAATTTTTAGGCCAAGCAACATGATATCCCGTTGCCTCTCCAACAATATTAACCTCTCCTGGGATGGGTACAGGAAGAATAGCATCTTTTTCAATCACAAAATCAATACACACCCGGAAATTTTCCTCCCCTAACGGTACCGTGTGCAGTGGTTCCTCGGGTCCAACTTTCTCAAACATAGTTCCGTGAGCAACAATGTTATCCAGGGACCCTACTGCCAATTTACATGGTTGGCTCTACAACAATGAAATAAATCATTAACACCAACAGATAACACAAATTGCAATATAAATATTCACTCCTGAATAAGATAAAAATAACATACCTTCTTTGTTTTTGGCTTTGGACTAGGTGGCATGTCATTCCGTGTTTTGACCATATTTTTTATTGTCATAGGATTACGTTGAGGGCTGTCATTGTTATAACTTCTGATGGTGTTTGAACTCACATAGTCAGATTGTGGTGTGTGGGGCATTTGTTGACTTATTGCATTGAATTGGCCTTGCATTTGTGACATAGCTGTCTGAAGTGCTTTGATCTTCTCTTGGCAATGCGAATGACCACCACGTCTAGGCATGTGAAAATAGGCAGTTGGTGTTACAAAGTCTCCTACGCCTCGTACCTTACCAGAACGTTCATTGTTACCTAGCACCAATGCCAAAATGTCGGTACGTCCTCCAAGAGGTAACTTCCCCTCTTGTGCTTGTTGAGTGAACTCATCCTACATGGAAGCATTAACCATCTTTAAAAGAAGAATTGACATGGTAAATTAACAAAATTTTAACACAAATCAATTGATTGAAAAATCTTTACAATCAATGTAGCTTGTTCCTTGATGTCATCATTATCATACTCTCCATTTTTGTTTTGACGAGACAGCTTCCATAAAAGAGCCCTATCAATCTCTTCAGAATTATCATCACCCTCATCATTGGCACCCTCAACAGATTTTTTCATTATTTGTATCTACAAAACGAGAAACTAGTTAATTGAGACAAGAAACAAGATTATAGGTAACTTAGACAGCATAATATATAAATATACACAGTTATGCATAAATGCATTTGCGATTGCATAATTTACAAATCACTTACCTGTTCTTGTTCCAAATTAGCGTAGCTCTTCCGACCGAGCCTATGACGCAATGTGTTTTTCATCTGTCTAGCTCGTTGAGCATCACTAAGTTTCTTCAATGGATTGTAAACATGAAAATAAGTTAACTTTGATCATATTTTGTCAACATTGACTACCAATTAAAGAAATAAAACTTTCCTTTATGAATACATACCTCAAAATCTTTGCTCAGTCTACGTTTAACAAACGTATCCCAATGTTCTGGTTCAATGTAACAATAAAATGGTGGTGGTCTTGAAATGATGTCAGGATCAGACCTATTTGCACGTATGAACCTAGTGAGAGTTTTCCTGAATGTCCTACAGTCTAATGCGATAGCAGATAAAACATTCTTCTTGCTACGTGGATCCACATTGAATGTTGTCTGTTTCACCAAGAGGGTGAAAAGTATAATGTTAAGTCCACTTTGAAAGGAAAAAAAGAACATATCTGAAATGAAATTACAGAAATCATAGCTCTAATACAAGCAAAAACAAATGCACTCGATCACTGTCTACGCATAGTTGGAGTAGCTTGGCTGGTTCTACCTTGGGTTCATGTGCAGATGTGCTTGTGAAAATAGAAGATTTTTCTGTCTCTTTTTAACCTCTTATTATAGAAAACAGGTATAAAAGACCACAACATGCAGGTATAAAAGAAGTTAAAGAAGTTCAATCTAGATTCTTGAGTGGATAAGAAACATCTCAATCCAAATTCATGTGATACATACCTGCACACATTTCCATAGCATCTCTTTATCTTCATTTGACACCTTTTTCCATGTACGATGAATCGGGACCATTGCGCGAGCCAAGACTCCAAGATAGCTTGAGAATTTTTCACTTCCAATTGGTTGACCTCTTCTATTGTACTTGACGACTTTTCGTATACCAGAACTCCTGTCCTTTATAATATCTGGGAGGAATGTTGAACCTCTACCTCTCCTATTTTTCCTCTTCTTACATGATGGATCTGGCGACGACACTGCATCCTGGCCATTACTAGGCAAATTCTGAGATGAACCCATCCTGCATGAGATGGAAACATATAATAATAATTCTAAAACATTGTATTATAGCATCTAACAATTCATACATAAGCAAATATCGGTACATAGACATAAATTGACATTACAGAGAATATAGAAACATAGCATTCTAGCCATTGAGCATTGAACAAGACTGGTTCAATAAAATGTGATCAGACACATACACAAGGAATATTGAATTGGAGGTCAATTAAAATTTCTCTTCACAGCTAGAACAAATAAAAACATATTAAAATCTAATAAGTTGTTTCCACAAAAGAGGGAAAAATTTGTCATATCAGGATGTATGGTCGATCCACGTTCCTTCACAATCTCCTCGTATGTGAGATGAAATAGAGTCCTCTGATCCATCAACTCTTTCAACTTCTGGCAATGTCATGTCTTGACGCTCACCAAACCAATCATCAAGCTCATCACCACCATTGCAATGATATCGGCGTTGAGGAGGTTCTAGGACAATTGACCATTTCGGATCAAGTTGATCTTCAACATAAAAAACTTGTTTGGCCTGTGATGCCAAAATGAAGGAATCGGATTTGTGGCCAATCCTTCCAAGCTCAACTAGCGTGAAACCAAGTTCATCCACTTTAATTCCCCTCTTGTTGTCCACCCAATCACACTTAAACATGGGAATCCGAAATGCGTTATAATCAACCTGCCATATGTCTGTAATGACCCCGTAGAAACTCATATCTGCATAAACAGGGTTCTTGTCCTTGTAGCCGGTAACTTGCATGGTTGTTGCCACCATGGTAACTCCACTATTCTGGGTGACTAGTGAATTATCGCGCTCTTTCGTGCAATAACGACAACCGTTTATGATGTATCCTGAATACTTTATCACATTTCGACTTGGTCCTTGTGCTATCCACCTTAAGGTATCAGAGATGTCATTTTTGGAATTTATTTCATCTACAACCTGTGTATAGTTGAATAGTTAGCTAAATTTGTTAGCGCAATAGATATAAATTGATAGATGTGTAATTAATAAGATACCTTTTCACGTAGCCAATTCAAGAATGTTTTATTATGTTGAACTTGTAGCCACTTTTGACTTTTCGATTGACGAGGATTTTCTAGCTTCAACCACTCCATGTGCTTCCTAAAGAATTGTAAGAAAGTAAGCATATGGTGAGCTAACAAACGTTATACCCTATTATTTTTCACGAAGATGGAGATATAAATGACTTACTCAATATATGGCTGAACATCGGTTGTGTTTTCTAACACATAATGATGTGCCTGCTCCCATTCTTCACGATCAATAGTGACAACCTGACCACCCGGTAAAGGCCTTTCAATTTCTATATTATCAGCTGTCATGTTCTTGGCACTAGGGATCCCAATTGCGTCTAGTCCAGATAAATACTCCGCGCAAAACTCAACAGTTTCCTCTACAATATAATTTTCAGCAATACAACCCTCTGGACAATTGCGATTACGAACATAACCCTTTAAAACCTTCATGAACCTCTCAAATGGATACATCCATCTAAAGTGAACTGGACCACAAAGTCGAACTTCTCTAACAAGATGCACCGTCAAATGAACCATGATATCAAAGAATGATGGTGGAAAGTACTTTTCAAGCATTTGTCTAATTTCAACACGTCTATCACCTTACTACAAATAGCATTGAAGAAAAAACATAACCTCGTAATCGTGTATCTCACTTCCTTTGGTAGCACAGATCTTATTGCCACTGGTAGTAACTGTTGCATCAGAACATGACAGTCATGCGACTTGAGACCATAAAGTTTCAGATCCTCCATTGACACGCGACTTCTCAAATTTGAAGAGTATCCTTCGGGAACCTTGAGTTCGTACAATGTTTTGCAAAATCTTGTTTTCTCCTCCCTAGACAAAGTATAACATGCTGGAGGCAAGTATGTTCGGTTGACACCAACTTTCGGTGCTAACTCTTTCTGTCCACCCATAGCTACATGGTCAAGGCGAGCATTAATTCCATCCTTTGTTTTCCCAGGCATGTTAAGAAATGTCCCAACAAGTGCTTCCAAAAAATTCTTCTCAATATGCATAACATCCAAGATGTGTCGGATTAATAAGTGCTTCCAATATTCAAGTTCAAAAAAAATTGACTTTTTCTTCCAGCAATTTGTACCAGCAGCATCTGATGAACTTTTGGTTTTGCTTTTCTTTCCCCATAATGTTTCAATCCCTTCAACCTTTTGTAATACCTCCTCTCCACTTAACGGTACTGGCGGGGCTCTGAAATCTTGTTCTCCATTAAAAGCCTTTTTTTGGTTCCGATATGGATGAAAGCGTGGGAGAAATCTTCTATGACCTCTATATACATTCTTTTTACTATGTTTCAATCTACAAGAACAAGTTTCCTCGCCGCATATTGGACATGCATAATAGCCCTTCACCTTGCAACCGCTCAAATTTCCTAACGCGGGGAAATCATTAATTGTCCACAACAGTACAGCCTTCAACCTAAAATGTTGTTGCTGATAAGCATCGTATGCTTCAACGCCTACCTCCCATAACATTTTCAAATCATCAATCAATGGTGCCAGAAAAAAGTCAATGTCGTTACCGGGTTGTTTTGGGCCAGATATCAGCAGTGTTAACATCATAAATTTTCTCTTCATGCACAACCACGGAGGAAGATTGTAGGTGACAAGTATAACTGGCCAACAACTATACCTACTGCTAAGGGAACTATGTGGATTTATTCCATCGGCGGAAAGAGCTAGGCGAAGGTTTCTTGGCTCCGCGACAAAATCTGGGCACATGTTATCCACCAACTTCCATGATGGGGAGTCTGCTGGGTGACGCAGTTGGCCATCACATTCTCTGTGATGCGCATGCCATGTCAAGTTCTCTGCTGTTTCTATCGACTGATACATCTTTCTGAACCTGGGAATAGGGGGAAAATACCATACAACTTTTGCAGGCACATCAATTCTAACTTCTGTTGAATTCTTTTTCAACTTCCATCTTGACGCTTGACACGTAGGGCATGAGGTCTCATCTTTGAACTCCTTTCTATAGAGCATACAATCATTGGGACAAGCATGTATCTTCTCATATTCCATTCCCAATGCAGCCAAAGTCTTCCCCACCTCATACGTGGATGCTGGTACTTCATTGCTGGCAGGTAGCATCTCACTGAATATCTCTAGGAGATTTGAGAACCATGTATTAGACAACTGACTTCCAGCTTTGAAGTTAAATAGCCTAACTAAGGCAGATAACTTTGTAAACTTCGTGCAACCAGGATACAACGGTTTTTCAGCATCTTCGAGTAATTTTTTAAACTTAGTAGGATCGGCCGCACATTCATCATATGCAGCCTCAACCATTTCTCTTACATCTGACGTAACATTTAAGGGAGGTGTCTCAATTCCCTCGTGGAAAAACTTAGGCGGATTGACACATGGTGATGGTGTGGTTGTAGCTGCTTCGCCATGCCATACCCATGTTTGATAACTTTGGTCAATACCATTGAAAAAGAGATGACTTTTTATCTCTTTAATGGATTGTTTTCTCAAGTTCCCACATAGTCTACATGGGCATCCAATGGATCGGGGATCTTGGCCACGCATAATAGCGAAGTTCAGAAAACTTTCAACCCCTTCTTCATAGTCTTTTGATCTTCTATCCTTGAGCATCCAAGATTTATCCATCTCTTATAATTTCTAGAACAAAGAAACATAATAAAAAAACTACGGAGGAGGATTTAAGTACATGAACTACAACAATACTCATATTCCTAAGAAAACCAGATATCCACACATGCACACTATATCATCAATCTTATGTAAAAACACCAACAATATTTCAAAAAAAAGGACATAAAATAAATAATAAGAGAGCAAACAAATGAGCTTACCAAGCAAAATTACTATTGGATTAAAGGGAGCTCGTGTAAAACAATCAACTTGATGTAAGTTCCAGCACTATGTCAACATTTCCAATCTCTGTATGTAGACACAAAAGATAATTAAAAGTATGCTCAACAGGAGGAGCAAAGTAGCGAGCACTCAAACAGGGGCATGATTGCCTAGTGGACTAAAATAACATGGTTCTACAAGGACCTGACTAGATAGAGATAAGTCCATGTAACTAACTTCAAGAAGTTTCCATCAAGTGTGTTAAAGTTGTATCAGATAATTATCAGGGTTAAGCCCCAAAGCATGTGACACTTGGTACTTATTTCACATTAGTGGGTGACACAAAACATGAGTACTATATAGAGTTTTCTATTTTGATAACTCGGGCTGTCTACGGGCCAACTTCTTTGAGAGAAATATCAATCCCACTGTCTACTAGCAGGAGGCCCATTTAAGGCTGGAACAAAATTTCGGATGAACTGACCTAATAAGTGTTGATAGCACTCTGAAAGTTTGGAACTGCATAACTAAGACGGAGAAAACCCCTAATTTTAGACATTGACCACCAGACATGAAGTATTACCCATTACAAAAAAAAGGAAAGATATAGTTCTCTCATTAGATATGTATCAGATAATTATCAATTTTAAGCGCCTATAGTATGTAGCACCCGGTAAGTGTTCCACATTAGAAGGCGACGACGGATATGAGTGCTATATACAGTTTTTTGTGGTTAGCAAAGGTTGTATCTGATGCAAAAATCTCACATTCTGTAAATACTGATCATTGATCCATAACTGTTGATAGCACTTAGGAAATTTGGAACCGCAGACCTAAGTGGGAGCAAACTCTTAAGTTTTAGACATTGACCACCACGCTAATCCATTGGGGTTGAGTATCAAATACAATGGGCTTAAGATTTTTCTGTCATTCTTATTTTGTACTTTAACAAATTATTGGACAAATAAAAAATGAAAGGCTAAAGAGCAGTTTCATAAAGAGAGCAAGAAATGAAATTCTTAACTATTGGTCCTCCTTTTGATGTTCAAACCTTTAACCTCATTTTTTAGAGTCATAACTTTGACCAATAATTGATTCATTGTTAAGTAGTTGGCTAATTGATTCCCATTAATTAATTAAGGATTATTGGGATTAACCTCAAATAGTGTAAATCTGTTGCGTGAACTAGCAAAAATAATCTAGTTTCCCAGTTCAAATAGGTTCACCAGCAGCATGAACTAGCAAAAATATTGGGATTAATGAGAGAAAAAATTAACTAACAAAAACAAAAAAACATAGACAATATTCAGAAGAATCATATCATACAACTTGTAGGGATACAAGGACCCTTTTGCTAGCCCAGAAACATTTGTTTTGCTAGAAATCAGTCAAATAACAGGGTCTGCTAACCATTAAACCCCGAGTAAAAACGAAATCAACAGAATGGAAGCAGGAACTGCGAAATTCAAAACTGAACTTTCATATTAATCCGAACGTATAGAATCCAAATCCAAAACAGAAAAAGTAATAGCAGAGATCAACAACGAACATATCAAATGAATCTTCAATAGCACATAAATTGGTCCGTATTAAACAACAATCACGATTCTGCCACAAGTGAGGAACAAGAAAGAGGGGAAATGGATTTTTTGTAAAGATGAAGTAGACTCACTAACTCAGTACTGAAGCCGCCGTCGCAAAAGTGAGAGTAGAGCCGTCGTAGCAAAAGAAATTCAACCGAATGACAATGAGAAACTAAGACGATGAAATAAACATCTAATTTGGTGAAATCTTGAAAGAGATGAAGTAGAGTGAATAGTGTACCAGGAGAAGCCGTCGTAGCTCGGTGATTTTCGATTCCTTCCGTTTCTGAGCAACAACCGAGAGATGAAGTAGAGTGATGAGATGAAGTAGAATGATGAGATGAAGAATCGGAGAAGATGAAGTAGACTCACCAACGAGGGTAGAAGGGGCCGCTGCACCTCTCCTTCAACAACCTGAGAAAATTTTGCCGCTAGGTTACAGAATGGTAAGCTGAAGGAGGGAAATCGATTAGAGAGTAAAATTTTGGGGGGAAATCCGATTTGGGGGCAAGTCGATTTTGCGGGAAATTGAATCACCGTCTCAATTTCGGATGGAAGTTCCATCTCCTGGCAGTCAGCAGTGGTGGACCTGGTGGTTTACCACCATTTCCTGGCAGCAGTGGTGGACCAGGTGGTTTACCACCATTTCCTGGCGAAGCGAGTTCTTTTCGAGATGGGGCCGTGGGGGTGCTCTAACGTTTCCTCCAGGACCCAGGTCATTCCCTGGCGAAACAAGTTCTTCCGGACATGGGAGTGCTGTGCCATTTCCTCCAGGACCGAGTTCTTTTGGACGGGACGATGGCAGTGGCAGTGGCAGTGGAGGAGGTCAGAGACGTGGTTTCCATGTCCGTGGGTTTGGCCGTGGACGGGGTCGCCCATCAGGAAGCGGTCATGGCTATTAGTTGTTTCAATTAGTTCCTTTATACACATGCCCTTTTATTTTTATTTTTTTTGGAGCTGCACACAACTTTTGTTTTTGGTGGTGTTTGTGTCTTTTATGTTGAACTTTAAATTGGAATACAACATATTATCTATATTATTTTAAATTATGTCAATTTTTTATTATCTTTCGCCTCAATTTCTTGTTTGCTCGAAAAGTATAAGGTTTTTACTGAACTCGCGAATAATATTAATGGGTACTAAAAAAGTTTAACAAATGTCAGGATTCCAGAAAAGATTTCCGGAAATGTCCATGAAAGAGAAATCAATGATCCAAATTCACATCATCATTGTGCAAAATACTGATCGATGTCGTGAGGTCTTGTTCTTAGTTATCAACCATTACAATTTGCATTATATCTTTGAAAGACGGTCATGGTCAATAGTTGTTTTACGTGCGTAAACCTAGCTAATTTGGTACCGATGAACATAAAATTTCAAAAGTTCAATTGTCATTTCTGATTTCTTCGAGTTTTCTTTTATACTCCGTATTTTCTTGGTGGTCATTAGTTAAATACCAGTAACCCGAATCATACACTAGGAAAATATCGTTAAGTTTTGACTGGCAAGCACAACAAAGATAATGCCAAGTAGTTTTAGTGAGCACAACAAAGAAAGATATTATACATGGTTGAATTTTTCATATTTAATTTTATGGTGCTTTTAATTTTGTTTACCGTTTTTAAGTTTTTTTCTTTGTTTGTTAGATTTTGACAACACTATTATTTAAACCAAATCTGGACACATTTTATCTGGCTTTCTCCATTAGGTAAAGATTTAAAACAACAGTCTCCACCTCCATTATTGAGATTTTCATTCACTGTACTTTGAAAAATTTGAAAAAAAAAATAATCAGGAGCGCTTGCTTTTAATTTTGTTGTATTATTAAAGCTAGAAAATTAAATAATTTTCATTTTTCACAGGGCATACAATTAGGACCCATTTATGACATCATGTGGCCCTATCAATGCGGGATATATTCACGGTCGTTTTTCCCATTTCCATGTACGAGAATGTCTATCAGATAATTTTATGTGCATTTTCGAATTGGGTGCTCTTCCTTGTTCACTCCGGAGCTTTGTAATTTTTCTTGGGCGTCCATTGCAACCCAAAAAAAAATAATAATAAATTGACATTACCCTCTTAAACTATTTTTTTCCTCGAAAAATGTCTTTGCAATTTTGATGTGCTTTTCGTGTAATTTAAATTCTTTTTCCCCAGCAAAAATTAATTATAGTAAGTATAGAACTACAAAAACTCAAATGAAAAACTTATATATAAGAAGGTAAATCCCAATAACCAATACCACAAACTTGGCGAACTTGGTGCTGTGCAGCAGCGGACACAAGGGGGTCCCCGGACTCTGCACAGCTCCAAATATTCCAGAATTATACAGCTTTTTCAGGTTAATTTTAAAAAAAATTGATAAGATCGGCGGGTGGCAAAAAAATCCATAAAGTTCCTCTAGACATGTGGGAAGAAACTTCTAAACTTCTGTGATATCAACTCATTTTGGATCACGACTAAAAATAAATAAATGTTTTTTTTTTCCTGGATTATGGATTATGAACTACATACACTATTTGTTAGTGTTAATGTTCAAAGAAATATCTTTGGGCTCTCGTTTAGTACAAATACCGGGTCCCCACCGACTTGGAGGATATATACCAGTATTCAGTCACCTCAATTAAAGAATACCCAACCAGAACAATAACTCATTCAATTAATACAGTAGATTAAAGAGGAAAGAAATAAAAAAATGTCCATAAACATGTGGATTTTGAAAGAGTAATGTTACGTACGATGTACCTGATTATGTAACAAAAACAAGTAAGGAATATCATGGACCCAAAAGGTATGAATTGGAACTCTATAAATACGCACTCAACACAAGTATTTTTATAGAGCACACAATTTTCCTAGCTAGTTATCATTTTCTTCACCCTCTCTTCTCTTGGTGTGGGAATAGCCCTAGCCCTAGCCCTAGTCCTAGCCATGGCCGAAGTACCCCTCCAAGACCCCCAAGTCCCCCTCCAAGACCCTCAAGTCCCAGACGAAGACCGAGAGAACCCCGTGCCAAAGAAGGGTAAAGGTCAACATGGCCAAAATGGAAAATGAGAGTAACCTCCAAGTAACCTTTTCAAAGCGCCGGTCTGGGCTTTTCAAAAAGGCAAGTGAGTTAGTGACTCTTTGTGGTATCGAGTTGGCAGTAATCGTCTTTTCGCCTGGCAATAAGGCGTTCTCCTTCGGCCACCCTAGCGTGGACAACATCATTGACAGGTTCCTCCATTGTGCCCACGATTCCTTTAATCTTTGCAACCTATTTCAGTTATTAACAAAAATATTTTGGTAGTTCAAGATAATAATAATTACTGACAGGTTCTTGAATCGGACCCTTCCGCCGCCTAACGCCACCGACACCATCGTGGTGGCTCAACGGAATGAGAATGTTCGTCTCCTCAATATGCAGCTGATTAACGCGCAGGCTATGTTAAAAGCTGAGAGGCAGCGTGGTCGTGAGATTGACCATGCTAGGGTTGTAGGCCGGAGCCAGAGCCGATGGGAGACTCCTATGGAGGAGCTTAGCCGGGACGAGCTTTTAGAGTTCAAGTCTGCCATGGAGATTCTCAAGGTTAACGTGGCAAAGGAAGTAGAAAGGCTCATGCAAGAGCAACAACAAAATCCTTCGGCTTCTCAGACCAGGGCGAGTTCTTTTGGAAGTGGGGTAGGAGGAATAGGTAGTGGTGGAGGAGGAGGTGTGGAATTACTTGTACTTGTACTTCTTGGTTCTTAGTTCTTCACTATTTTGCAATTTTAATTACATACATGAGTCACACTATACACGTAGTAGGTTTTTTTTTTTACACCAAACGAAAAAATTTTACTAATCAAAGCATGAGTACAAAATTCAAGGGACCATTCACCAAAGGCGCAAAAAATGAAAGAAAAGGGCATCACAGCAATTAGATAGCATCCTAAGATTGGGATAGGTTATAAAAAGTAACATACGTACTTATCTTAAATATTTTGGATGTAGTCGATTCCTAAAAATTTTCCTTTTTTTCTAGCCGGTTCGAGTTCTTTTGGAGGTGGTGGTGGTGGCGGTGGGCCTTGTAGTATTCCATGATAGTTAATCATTCGCATTTTAGAAATTTTGAAGGTTTTTAATCCTAAAAACATTTTCCTTACTTGCAGGGTCCAGTTCGTTGGAAGGAGGTGGTAACGTTTTCCCACCATTTCCCCATAGTCCAAGTTTTTTTGGAGGTGGCAGTGGTGCTTCTCAATTTCTCGACGGGCCGAGTTCTTTTGGTGGTGGTGGTTATTCTGCTTTTTCAACAGAGCTAAATTATGTTGGAGGTGGTATTAGTGGTGCTTTGCCATTCTCTACAGGACCGGGTTTCTTTGACGCCAGTAGCAGTGCTCCTCCATTTTCGCAGTTTTTGGCAGGTTCGAGTTCTCTCGGATGTGGCACTGATTTGCCTTTTTCCACATGGTCTATTGGAAGTAGCAGTACTAGTGTTGCAGGTGCTTTGCCATTTCCTACAGGGAACAGTAGTTTTAGTGGTGCTTTGCCACCATTTCCTGGCGAAGTGAGTTCATTTGGACATGGAAATGCAGGTCGCAGTGGCAATGGTGTTTCGTTTCATTCGGAGTCAAGTTCTTTTGGACGTGGCAGTGGCAGTGGAGGTGGAGATGGAGATGGAGGTGGAGGTGGTGGTGGTGGTGCTATGCCACCTATAGGGCCAAGTTCATCTGGACGTGGACGTGGCCGACCACCTGGGTCCCGTGGCCGTGGTAGAGGTCGTGTGTCATAGAGGTTATCTTAGTTGTGCTAATTTATAAGCGTTATTTCTTTCCTACACAACTTTTGTTTTTGGTGGTGTTTTATGTCTTTTAGGTCGTACTTTATATTGCAATACATCTTTTGTTTTGGGTCTTATTAGAGATTATGTATGTTGTTTTAAATTATTCCAATTCCAGATTTCTTTCACCTCAATTTTGTTATTTAATGTTTTCTGGGAAACTCTAATTGATTTTTTTTTCGTGTGTGTGTGTGTGTGTGTGTGTGTGTGTGTGTGTGTGTGAGAGAGAGAGAGAGAGAGAGAGGATTTTTATGTTTTTGAGCTCTTAGTCTGGTGGGGCCTAGCCGCCTAACATTGATTTGGCCCGTCGTTGTGGTCGGTTGTTGTGTTTATAACATTATTGAAATAAAAGTAAAAAGAAAAATAGCAATGGAAATTACTGCATTAAAATCTTCCACCTCATAAGCTAATTATATATACCTGTATGAGATTTTGAAAATCTCCAAAGATAATTACTAATTAAATTCACAAAGATTTACAAAATCTATTCTTACTAGGTAAATCATTAATAGTACATATTTTTGCTTGTAAAGTAGGAGAAACACCTATAAATATCCCTCGCTTTTTCAATGGACACACACCTCCTAATTAGAACATCTCTTTCTTGGTAGGAGAATTATTATTTTTTCCATGGATAAGAAAATTATGGGTGGTCGAAAAGTTAGGTTGGTGATCATAAGGAATGTGAGTGAGTTACAATTAAACTTTGAAACGCCGATTTGGTGTTTTCAGAGAGCATGACATCGGAGTTTTCAATTAGGCGGGAGAGCATAACATGCATGAGCTAAAGAAGAAGCTTAAAAATGCGGGGGGAAATTGAAATTCAGAAAGAAATTGAGGCTGAAACTATAAGAAGTATATTGAGGGCCTTAGTTTGGAAAAACTTGTGGAATGGGGAGATGTACATACTGGTGGAACTTATGGAGAGAGTGGACAAGAGCAGGGGCGCCGGCACAGCTGAAGGAGGGGGTCAGCCAACCCCACGGAAAAAAAAAATTCCTATTATTATATTAAATTTTTTAAAAATTTCATATTTCACTACAACAAAAATGATAAACCGTGACGAAATTCTGGTGACGAAATTTTTTTTTGTCTCCTATATGACTATTTTGAGACGAAAAATATAATTCGTCTCTAATTAGGTGGATAAACAAAAGTAAAGGTGACAAAATTTTATTTCGTCTCTAAACTTGTGGAAGAATGGAATTTTTGGTGACGAAAATATTTGTTCCTCACTAATATGTTCCCTCCACATCCTCCCCAGGAGAGCAGACCAATAGACGACAAATATATTCCTCACAAAAGAGAAGACTTTGGGTGAGGAAATTTTTTTCGTCACCCATTTGCTCAATTTTTTTGGCGGGTCCGGAAGTGTATCTGGAGGGAAATGAAATTATAGGAGAGGAATTATTTTGTCCCCAAATCTATGGGCCCAACTCAACCATAGTTAAATTCCTAACTCTAAACTAAGTTAGCTTCCTAAACTTACGTCTTCTAAAATTATACGCTGTATCTTTCTTCCAAATCAAAGCCCTACCAGGTATT
>JAXBDA010007861.1:0-16397 GCA_036023075.1 Gaultheria prostrata
GGGGGGGGCGGCCCCGGAGGAGAGAGAGAGAGAGAGAGAGAGAGAGAGAGAGAGAGAGAGAGAGAGAGAGAGAGAGCAGATTGAAATGATGAAGTTGGTTTTTTTTGAGAAAGTAGTTTAGGTCGAGGGTAATTATGTCTTTCATCTCATGTCTTTGCAAATATTATTCTCCTTCTCATTGATCTCTAATTCTGAAAAAGTGTATCATTGAATGACAATTATTTGCCCTAAAACCCATTTTACCGCAATTCCCCCAATTCAAAAAGACTACCCAAAAAAACAGCGTCAACAATGCAAAAAACTCCTGGTAACTCTACTCTCGCACATCACTTCGTGGAACCCTTTTAGAGTCTCATATGAATAATCCGAGTTGTTCATTATTTTAGAAAAATAGTCTGCCTCTTAAAAACAAAGTTCAATTGAAAAACTCTAAGGTCGCGTTTGATTTGAGTTTTGATTTTTGTAATGATTAGAGGGGGAGATAGAAATAATAATTAAAAAATATGGATTAATGATTAGAGAGAGATAGAGAGAAAAATAAAAATAATATTTAAAAATAAATATAATAATTGAGAAAATCGGGTCTTAAAAACCTAAAACGAACAAGGCCTAAATACTTTATCCAATCTTTCACTATTTTTATAGTAATTCTATAACATTGAAAAGTCAACAGTGGCAGGAGGTGTTTTGTTGTCGAACGCCACGGGGTTAGGCAGCATGACATTTCATGGATGTCAGCAGTAGATTATCATAGTACTGAGAGCGTACAAATGCTACGTGTCTCATGCAATTATGTTTGGTGGGGGGACTGAGAAATTCAATTCTCTCAGGAAAATACTCATAAGGGTTTGGAAATTCTTCTCCCTCTACTGTTTCCATGCGTTGAGAGAGAGAGAGAGAGAGTGAGAGAAATGAAGGAAGTTTCGCAGGAGAACAAGAAGATTAATAAAGAAGGTGATGAATCCGAGGTATTTGTTCATGAGGTTGCCTCAAACTCCACATGTTTGTCCCTCTTGACTTCTAAAGATCGTGATTTTCTTCTATCTCCTACTGGAACTCAGGTTCTCTCTCTCTCTCTCTCTCATGGCCTGCATATATGTCGAATTGTCAGTTTAATTTCATTCAAATTATTTGTAATTTTGTTTGATTTCTTGAATTTGTTTTCATTCAAACTGATCACGTTTTTCTTAAATATATATATATTTTTCGATGGATATGATCGTATGATTTTGAAAATCAACTGAAAAAAAAAAAAAAACATGTTTCGTTCATGTACTTACCGAGATTTGATTGAAATATTTATCGTGAAATGAATTTTTGATGATTTGGAAAAAATCAACGATTTAGATCAAAATAATCAGGATGGAACGAGTTTAAAGCAGAAGTCGGTATTGTTAATTGTAGTGAGTTTTGAACTCCGATTAACTGCACAAGAGTACATGACAACTATCACTTTGGTTTGGGTTAATTACTACAGTATGATAAATGAATATGACTAGCTCCTTCGTGATCTTAGTTCTCTCTATTATCTTCCCTTTCTTTTTCCATGTCTTCTCATTCTTTTTTCTAAATTTTTGTTCTACTTATAGGAGTAAAACGTAAAACTAACAAGGGTCTTTTTATTGTCAGCTCACTCGGCTGATAATAAGCCAATACGAAGTCCAAAAAAACACATATCTCAATATACTTTTTGCACTTTTTAATACAATTTCACACATTTTTGTATATTTTTACACAATTTAATTCACTTTTTAAACTTTACTGACAGCCAGGTGGACTGATTTTAGCATTTTCTAACTAACAAAGTAGAAGTGTACGTAGAGCTAAATCTATTAAAAAAACAGTATAGATATTAGCTAGTTTGGATTATTACAAACTAGCTAATATGGACTATGTACCTTTCATTTTTTTAATCTATTAAAAATCAGTATAGATTTAATTTAGCAATTCCGTGACTATGTACCTGACATTTTTGTTCCTATTGTAATTGGCTTGTTTTATTGTTAATTAATTCGAAATTTTTTCATAAAATTTTGACATCTAATTTGACTGTTTGACTTGCCTTTCAGAGAGAAATTAAAAAATGAAGTAAGATTATCAGTACACCTGCTTTTAAAAGAAGACATATTTATTAATAATATCAATGCCCATGCACTTTCTCCTCCTTTTTCAAATCCAACCCAACAGTAAATACTCATATATTCATCCTCTTCATTCCATTATTTATTTAATTTTCTTATCTTTTCACTGTTCTTCTTTTTTCCTTCTCCAAATCCAAGAGCTACATCCCATTTATATCTTCTTCTTCTTTTTTATTTTATTTTATTTTAAAAAAAGCATCCCATTTATATCTCAAAAACCACAATTGGGAACAAAAGCCTCCTTTTTTATGACGGTATTCATGTACACTCTTATTCCTTTTTTTTTTTGGCCATTCGATATACATCAATGAGAATTAGCGGGAGAGTTAGTGTAACCAAGGGCTTGTAGCCTGGCGGACTTGTCACTTGATATCCATATATAAGAGTGAATTTGTTTGTTGGAACAAGGTTCGAAATAAGTCCATATCCTCTCCAGTTTTTTTCAAGATACAAGTGATCCAGACACAGTTATATCGATATCTGTTCAACATAAATTTTTGCTTATTGGAGTACATGATTAACTCTACAAAATGAACAGTTTCAATCATTCATTTAAATCCGTTATGGGTTCAAAATTGAGAAACTGGACGGGTCTGGTTCCTGGAGAGGATCTGGACCCAATTCAAATCCTCACGCCTCTTTTCCACATCCTGCATGCAGCAATTAGCAATGCACCCAGCTGCCGTCCATTCATGTTTTGGGCGGTCCGGATACGTTCGGCAATTTTAATTTATTTTTATCAGTAAAAAATCAAAGCACTAAACCGTCCAAACCACGATCACAACACAGTATATAACACCCAGGTACACGCCACCCCGGATTCTGCAAAGTGCAAACAAATGGAATCTCACCAGGTCACCATTTTTTGCCTTTTGGGTAAGGGCAAGAGTCTTTTTCCGAAATTTTCTGTCACTCACGTGATTAGTTGTACATCATGAGTTACACATTGTGGTGTCTAATATTCTTTCTCCAATGTTGACGTGGGGTTCAACTACTACTTTAGTCCGTGGAACAATCAAGTGATCACATGTGTCCTCGAGTGATTATTTAGTATTCATGGGGCACCATCACGCAATGCTCGCTCTTTTGCGTCGCATATTGGTGTGGCCTCTAGGAGCTCCGTCACGTCGTGTTTCATGGCTTTTCCGCCACGAATTGAGACGTACACATGTCAGCACACGTCATGGTAGAGCCCACACCAACGTACAGCCAGGGCTGGCCTAAGATATTTGTGTGTCACAAGTCCAATCGTCAAATAGTATCTTATATTTTTTTATAAGTAAACAACAATAGTAGAATCATTTGTCTGTAGTAATTATTTTAGTCCATATTGAACGATAAACATGCTTTGGTTTCAGCAGCACATAAGTCTCATTTGTTTTTCTTGAGACATTTTCCATATATGTTAACTCCAAATTCCTACACCGAAAGAAAGTGGTAGGACCGAATTTGAACTCAGACAAAATAGGTGGAATATAATCACTTTACCATTGGGCCAAGAAAAGCATATCTATATATGTTACAAAAATACTAATGTTCATAAATAATCCTAATTGGTGCCCTTTTTTTTCTCAAAATCCGAGGCCCGAAAAAAAGGGTGGAATACACTCACTTTACAACTGGGCCAAGAAAAGCATTTATATGTATGTTGCAAAATGTTTATAAATATCCCTGATTGGTGCTCTTTTTTCTCAAAATCCGAGGCCTGAGGCCCAGGCCTCGGGCCGGGCCTACATACAGCAGAAAATGGGATGCTCTATACTCTGTGATCTGTCTATGACTTGAAATGTTATCTAATTTTTTCCTTCGTAGCAGGTTAAAGTTTCGGACCTTGAAGGCAAAGTAATAGGCCTCTATTTCTCAGCCAACTGGTATCTACCCTGTCGAAAATTTACCGAACATTTGGTCAATTTATACGACCAACTAAAATCCAACGGTTCCCAATTTGAGGTTGTTTTCGTTTCGTCCGATGAAGACTTAAACGCCTTCAACGACTACCACTCAATGATGCCGTGGCTAGCCGTTCCGTTTTCTGACTTGGAATCGAAGAAATCGCTGAACCGAAGGTTCGACGTTGAGGGGATTCCGTGTCTAATTATTCTGCAGCCAGACAGGACTAGAGACGAGGCGACATTTCCCGATGGAGTGGATATTATTTACCGGTATGGCGTGAAAGCATTTCCGTTTACCGACGAGAGATTGGAGGAATTGAAGAGGGAGGAATTGGAGAGATATGAAAGCCAGACTTTGTTAAATTTGCTGACTGACCATGATAGGGACTTCCTTTTGGGGCATCCCACGCCTAAACAGGTCAGTCCTTAGTATCCTGTAAGAGCATCCTGGGGAGGCAAATTTCCCTCATGGCTATTTTGTTGGGTGAAACAGGAAAAAACACCATAAAATCAGACTAAACAATTTTTTTTGTAAATTTGCAAAACTTGAAACTTTGCTACGGTAACCCTGCAAATCCCGCGTGGTACTGTTCACAGGTTATGAATTGTTTAATAAATTCTCTCTCCTGACTTCTCTCTCTCCTGACTTTGCTAGAGTAGTTTTTTTTTTTTTTTTGGAGTAGGAGTAGCAAGAAAGAGTAGTTTAATATTGTGAAGTTAGAATAGAGAGTCTGATTTTGTGAGTTTTTTAAAAAGTGACTTGCTAATTTATAAAATGTGTTTTTGAGGTTAAATTTGGTCCAATTTTTGTTGAGGTTGATAAGGATGCCCTAAAGGCTAAAGCAACGTCTCGGTCGAAGAGGGCAAAGTTATATGGTAGGTCCGGCCTATTGCACGCGTGGTATGCCCTCATTTGCAATAAGACATGATCGCTTAATCTCTTACTAATTCGTTTTAAGCAAAATAGATTTTCAAGTGTGTCTTTTTCTAGTGAATAAATACATGCACGGTCATGCTAACAGTTTGAGTGTAACAATTTCAGTAATATCGAACGTTACGTAATGGGAATCGGGTGTAGCGGTTATGAATTTTTAAAAATCATTATTTGGCAAAAATAATTTTACTTTACTTAAATAATCCGTAACGGTCGAGTATTGGCCGTGAACCGGTCCGTGAATCAGATACGGACAGATACGTGAAGGGAACCAGCTGATATGCATTCGATTTTTACTCTCGCCGATATACCAGGTTGTAATGGTATTGGAGAGCCCAAAAATCATTCCGTAACGGCCGATACATTATGTATACATCAAATAAAAAATTTAAATAAATATATGTGTGTTAAAGCTCAAACATTTGGCAACCCAATCCAGCAGAGAGGATATATAACTTAAATACTTGGAAAAGGATCCTCTCCAGTAAGTGTCCTGGATAGTTGCTGGAGCTGTCTCACATACGTGAATCAGCCGAGTATTGTGAAAACTTGTTGAATTGTTCGGAATAGTTACTGGATCCTAGATAATTCTTGTGTTTTGGATGTGGCTTTCATGTGCAGGTGCCTGTTAATTCCTTAATAGGGAAAACAGTAGGACTCTATTTCACAGCCCAGTGGTGCCTCCCAGGAGTCAAATTCACTCTCAGGCTGATCTCCATCTACCACAAAATTAAGGAAGAATTGCTGGCTGAAAATAAAGACGACGACTTCGAAATAGTACTAGTGTCAACTGACCGTGACCAAACAGAGTTCGACGCGCATTTCAACACCATGCCCTGGCTTACCTTGCCTTTCGAAGACCCGATTACTAAAACACTGACCAAGTACTTCGATATCCAAGGAATACCGAGTTTGGTCATTGTTGGCCCGGACGGTAAGACCGTTACCAAACAAGGGAGGAACTTGATAAACTTGTACAAAGAAAATGCATATCCGTTTACAGAGGCCAAAGTGGAGTTACTGGAGAAGCTAATGGATGAGGAGGCTAAAAACCTGCCGCGATTGGAGAAACACATCGGCCATCACCACGAGCTTACATTGGTGTCGGAAGGCAGCGGTGGGGGGCCTTTTATATGCTGTGACTGCGATGAGCAGGGGTCGGGCTGGGCTTACCAGTGTATCGAATGCGGGTACGAGGTGCACCCCAAGTGTGTGAGGGCTGTGGAAAGTGGTCCGACCACTGATGCTTGATGGACCTCGGATGCACGGACGAGTTTTTCTCCTCCGGCTGCTTGCTATAAAGTTTGCTAATTGCACTGGGTGATGTGTTTGGATAGGTTAATTTGCTTTAGTTGTGAAAATGTTCCCTGTTGACAACAATTATCATATGTGAGGAGAAGATAAAGATACGTGCCTCGAACAGTTTTTCATCAGGACTGCAAATCTGTTCGGTTTATTCTCAGTAATTTCCCGTAAGTTTAGTTTGTTATCACATATTTTTGTCAATTTGGTCCATGCGTTAGAGCTTGTGGATGTTCCACATTGCATCCTGGAATCGAGTCTCATTCCCCTCTCCCCATATAATAGATTAGGAATGACGAATGATATAAAAAAAAAAAAAGAACTCTTCAAAATTTGAATAATTTTACCATTAATTTTGAATAATTGTACCATTATTCTCCCGGTGCGGGGTGGTTATATCAATCATTGGAAGCCAAGGGCAATTCTACAAACTACAAAGGTATAAGTGACTCCACTTAATTTGATTCCCCACTTGAATATTTGATGGTTTGCAACCAAATTTTACTATTTTGACCCCACAAATAATTTTGAAATTGTCCCAACTTGCTTTAAATGCATAGAAATGCCAAGCCCGCCCTTCTTTTCGCAAGTCGATAGTATTATGATTGAGACTATCATGCATCGTTTTCAAAGCATAACAAATCTTTAGCACTAATATTTATAAACCAAAGTTATATCTACCTTTAAATTAACCTCTTAATTTATTTATTTATTACATTGCATAAATAAATAGAAAAGTATATTATATGTGAATTGAAAAATTAAAAAAAAATTTCAAAAAAAATTAAAAAATGATACGTAGACGATGCACAGGGCCTATTTCAAAAAAATCTCTGCACTAATCTATTGTCCTCAAATCCAACCATAATTAATCAGCAGCTTGTAGAAAAGGATCCCTCATGAGCTCCTTAGCAGTTAGCCTGCACGATACCGTTGCCAAGCATTTTTTCTACGAATGTTCGTATTTCAGGGTCCTTAACTTTGTACTCTCCCTGTTCCATTTTAATTATTTCATACGAATATCTATGCTATTTTTAAACGTTTATGGCTGTGTTTGGATGAGTTTTGAAAAGAAAATTTTGAAAAGAATTTTAGAGATAGTATTTGGTTGGATTTTGGGAAATGAGAACAATGAGTTAATGACCGGAGAGAGATAGAGAGAGAAATGAGAATAATAAGTTAATGAGTGAAGAGAGAAATTTAAGTGATAATTTTGGAAAAGAATTTTTGAAACTGGGAGAAAAAGGGAAGTGAACAAAACCATATGTCTTTTATTTGTAGTGCTTTTAAATAAGATCCATATTACATAAAAAATACATTATAGATTGAAAACTACAAGAGTTTAAAAAAACACGCATAACCGCAGGGAGCAATTAAATTTTGGGAAGGGTGCAAGGCATCTGGTTTTTTCCCCTATATAAGGAGAGGAATTACAAGGTTAATGGAGGAATGGTAACACAGAAAAGTGATCAGCCCTCCAATGTTAAAATTCATCAACCAAAACAAATCCAGCCACTTGGTTGCATCGTTGAAAATGGAATAAAAGTCTTAAACCCGGCGTTTCGAACTATGGTTTCTGAAATTGAACCCCTAGTTTTCCAACTGTAGGTTATATCTACAAATTGAAACAAGTAGATTGAAATAATTAAGTAGAGAGACTTGGGGGATTTTTAGATTATGGCATTTCGATTTAGGGTTTCTGAAATTGGAATCCTAGTTTTCCAACTATGGGTTATATCTACAAATTGAGAGAGAGAGAGAGAGAGAGAGAGAGAGAGAGAGAGAGAGAGAGAGAGAGAGAGAGAGAGAGAGAGAGTTTGTCTGGTTGAAGAGAGCATTTTTCAATTCGCCTGGTTCGAAGCTTTCTAAAGAGAGCCCGTCTTCTCTTTAGTCGCCGGTGGTGGTGGACATCGGAGATGGAGATCACGATTACGGTGGTGCGGTGGTCGCCGATGGAGGTCGGAATCGCCCCTCTCCCTATCTCTCTCTCACCTTCTGTATTGTATTGAAATGCCCGTTGTGGCCCTCCGTTGTCCCTGTGTACATATCATTTTTGAATTTTTCTACTAGTATTGTTTTAAATTTATCATTTATCCCCAAGTACTTTTTTTTTTTTTTGGTAAGCTAAAGTATTTAGGACAAAGTATGCATCTATTTTAAATGGAATACACAATATAAAATATCCTAATACCGACTGACAAGTACAACCAATATTTGAGTCGGAGCAGAATTACAATTCTAGATTACCAAATTTGCTCATAACGGCCCATATCAACTGGCATCGATCGCTATTGTACGAGATTAAAAAGTGAGGATGTTCCCTCCCTCTACTTTCCCATAATTAAAGTTAATATTGAGTAGCTAGTATAAAAAGAATTCCCAGTAATCCTAGAAATATGTAGGTGAAATTCGATTTTGCTACATTTGACCTAAGATTTGACAATATCCCAGATCACAAATGTGGATCCCTCAGAGCATCCGCATCTCTCTCTCTATTCCCCCTCTCTACTCTATAGTAGAGAGCAAAACCTTTAAAAGGCAGCTGCACCAGTCTCTCTATTCCCCCTCTCTATTCTAATTTTGCTACGGTGCCTCTTTACAAGAGGAGAGCCACTATTCACAAGTTAGAAATATTTTATTATTTTATTTGTGGAATGTGATTTTGTGGGGCCCACTATTGGGGCCCACACAAACGATCCGAACTGTTAACTAATTTTAAAATAAATATTCAAGTGGCCTCGGAAAAATTCAGGTCCGTTGGATACAAATATGTATTTTTTTGATACCTATCGATGTCCGAACAACATAATTTTTTTACTGGATGCTCTTTTCAACGAGCCCTACGACTCTTATAGTTTTGATCAATGGGTTACCGAACCCATAATTTTATAACTTTTCTTGAAGATTAATTCACGCTGGTAGGGTCCTGGATTATAAATAAAATCAAACGAATTACATCAATAACCTAAAAATATTCAATGGACCTAAATTTTTCCAAGACCACTTAATTAATTATTTTAAAATTATTTAACGCTTCGGATCGTTTGTGTCGGACCCGAAAGTGAGCCACACAAGATTGCATTTTGCAATCATTTGGGTTGGCTGATATTTATAGCATAGAGTTAGAATACAGAGTCTGGTGCAGTAGACATTACAAAAGTGACTAGCTGAAGTAATAAAGTGACTTTTTAGAGTTAGAATAGAGACTTAGAGTAGAGAGACTGGTGCGGATGCTCTCACGTGGAGAAAAAATTTGCATGCCCAGCAGGTACCATGCTGTACCCGTTATTTGTCGGCGCATCCGAGCCGTCTAAGCATGTTCGAACAGCTCGGATGCGCATACATGGAACTTTTCGTTAGTTGCCAGTTAGATTGCTCCTCGAATTAATCCATCTATTTGGCCGAATACTGTGTTTAAAGTAGAAAAATAAAATTGATAAAAAAAAAATAGAAAAATAAAAAATGGCGAGTTAGTGGGTCTGTGTCAAAAAGCACATATTCGATCACAGATTTTGTAGAAATTTTAACAAACATCCAACCTACATGCAGACAGAACTACAAGAAAGTTTTACATTAAACAAAAACCAGCAATTAAGCTCATGCAAAACAATCAACAAGCATTTGTCAACATATTATACGTGAAAAATATATGCACCAAAGAGAACAAAGGGCAGCGGGATGGTGTAATGCATCAAATGCACTGCACCGTACAGCGCAATTTGGGCCGTCTAAATATACTTTCAACGGCTGAAAAGCTGCCCTGCATGGTGCAGCGCATTCGCTGCACTGCAGGGCCTCCGGTTCCGGAACAAAGACACCATCTAAACTGATTTTTGTAGCTCCAAAATCCGAGGAAAACAAATCCCATAGTTGACAAGAGTGTTTCAGTGAGCTAAGCCATAAAAGAAAAAAACAAACAAACAAATTACTAGATACCCAGTTACATTCATGACAAGAGATGGAGTTAGTTTAGCTCGGCTCGTTAAATTTTCTCTAAGCTCAAGCTCAAGCTCGATCTCATTGAAAACTTAATAAATAAGTTTGAACACAGGAAAACTCGGCTCGGCTCGGTTCGACTCGTTTGGAGCCCTACGCGTAGATCAACTAATCTCAATTCAGTTAAAAAAAATAAAAACCTAATCTCAAGGCCCTAAAGTTCATAACCGGATATACCTCCAATTTTCGTAAAGATTCTTTTTGCTGGCAGTGAGAAAAATTCGCAATTTTTTTTTTTTTTGGTTTTGTGCTTGTTCTTGTTTTATTAATCCCCACTTGTTTCATCTCTGAAAATGAAATTGAGGGATTCCAAACCTACAAAGCTCCCAAGTATAAGGCAGTTTGGTGACATTGGCATGGAAAGCTTTCTATACTTGAGGAAGATTGATATACATACATATGAACATAATCTCCTTCACAAGGATCATACCCTCCAGGCTCTCTTGCTTTACTTCTTGTAGATGAATTCGAGGAATTACACGGACACACTGAACTACATAGTTGTTAAAAACCTACGATACATGATACATATCTTATGATTCGTGTCGTCTTATTTGGAAAACGATACGTATCCCACTCTGTATCCTTTTTGTATATAAATTCTACGACACGATTGTGTATCCTGTGATTTATAGGCATATGCTAATTCGGTACGTATCATACAATCGATTACTTATTGAGAAAAAGGTTGACCGTATTTCAAGAAGCGAAAATGCATTAACCTAAGCCATTTGATCTAATATGTCATCTTTCAAACCGTTTGATAGAAATTCAACCTCAATGTAGGGCTTGTATAGAAGAGAGAATCATACTTTGATTGTGTTTTGCTTGAATCATATAAAGACTGTTCTTTTCTTTCCCTGAATAAGGTAGTACAAAGGCTTAATGTGATAGGTTCGAGTTTTTTTTTTTGCCATTTGATATACATCAGTGGGGGGTTAGCGGGGGAGTTAGTGAGTTAGTCCAGAGGAGGTCTAGAAGTTATCCATAGCCTGAAACCTCAAATGCCTCTGTCGAGGCTTTAACCCTGGTCTCGCTTGTGGGAGAACTAGGAGATAACCGTTAGGTTACAAGCCCTTGTTTGATAGGTCCGAGTTGAGAGATTGAAAATTTTGTATCTTAAAAACTATTTTAAAAAAAATATAAACATAGTTTGTTGGTGTTATTAGATGTATCTACTTTTTAATAATATATTAATTATGGTTAACGTTGTTGAAGCATAAACTAAATTTAGGCACCAGAAAATAGAGTTCAAATAAACTCAATTGACAAAGCCCAAAGATGGAAGATATTACTACCGAAGATATAAATATCTAATTTTAGAAACTCTAGAATATCTAGCTCTAGAAGCTCAATAATATCCGTGTGAAATATCTATATAGTTTTTGTGAGATTATTCACATATGTAATTCTAGAATTTACCTCGAAGTTTATTTTGTATGAAAATATGTTTGGACTAAAGTCTTCCATGGAGTAGACGATTAGTATAAATAGCGATGGATTCTAGCCATTTTGCACTTGCACCTCTGTTTCGTTTGGTTCATAACACAAAGATTTGGCATAACATTACATCTTACTAGCATTTTCACTCATTTTGTTTTATATGTTTGATATTGATTTCCTTTTTTAGATTACTGAGAATATTTGATTGCCGGGAAGTATAATTCTGCAGTAACTTGCCAAAGGTATTGAATCACTGTTAATGAGCTATTTATTATTTAATCATATGATTCACTTTTGGACCACTCTATCCTTCCTCTCTAAAATCCTGCTCCTAGCGCCATTGCTGTCATCTCAATCTAGAACTCTGTCTAAAATTTGCTCTCCTTTGCCGTAGTCAAGTTCAAGGTTCTAGCGCTCTCTCCCTCTCCCCAATTCCCCGTCCCTAGCCCCACTTTGCTCACTTTTGATTTGGTTTTTCTTTTAGCGCCATGGCCATAGTTAGCTCTTGAGTTTGGGTTTTGCGTTGGTAGATTTTTGACCACTCAGGATTATTCATGATATATTTTATCCATGGGGCTTCGGTGTACATATTGAATGGGAAGAACTGATAAGCCCTCGAAAGTGTAAATAACGGGGCTTATCTCTCTTGTTTTTGTCACACACGCATGCACTTCATAGCTTTTATCGTTTGATTTTGCGCGTAGTTGTGTTTTTGTTAGTTTCAGGTAAAACTAGTGAATAAGGCGTGTTTTGATGCCATGGTTTGACCAAAGGGGTACCCGAGTACCCAAGGCCACATGAAACTCTGCCATCGAACCCCAAGAGCCGAGAACGAAGTACCGGACAAGACTCGGGAGGATCCAAAAGCCTAGAGAAGATAAAAGGAAGAGAGGAAGAAAAAAGTCCATGAGATACCAGTATCTGAAAACAGAGCTACTAGTATCCAGCGAACAGAAGAGGAGATACCAGTATCTGCAAAACAGAGATACTGGTATCTAGAAAACAGAAAGTTAAAGAAGGGCAGATACCGGTATCTTAAAAATAGGGATACCGGTATGTCCTGCACTTTTTGGCGGGTTTTTTGCCCGAACTCAGCTTATCTCTAGGGACGTTTTGGACCTTTTGTACACGTTTTGGGGGACTATAAAAGCCCCCAAACATCAGATTTTTTGGTTATCTTCCATTTTCACCTTCTCTCTCTACCTTCCTCTTGTTTTGAGCTCTACCTTCTCTCTAGTTTTTAGGATAGTTTCTCTTTGATTCAAAGCTTTTGCCTTCACAAATGTTGTAAGTACTTCTCTTATCTTTATTAATCTTGTGTTAATTTCCATTTTCGTCATGTTTTCCTTAATCACGTTTTTCTTCTTGTTGTTTACTTTAAGCATGTTTGAGTAGTAGTTCAGGCTTGGTCATGGGGTGAATATCACTCAATGACTTCGGTGTTTTAATGGCTTCTCACATTTTTATGCTTATTGTTGGGTTTGTGAATGGATTAAACTCATATTTTCGGTCTTAACATAGAGTTGTTAACTTCTTTGATTGAGTGTAGACAAAGAACCTTGGCACACACAATGCTTTAAACCATGGCACTCTAGGTGTTTGATAAAATGTTTGACTGAGTATATTTCCATTTTCAAACCCATTTATGTGATAAAAATTGATTTTCATTGGGTAAGTTCAATTTTATGTACCAAAACTAGGGGTTGTTAATCTCCTATTCTCCTTGATTATGTGTGGGCAAGACTTTGTATCTTGCCACATATAATGCTTGGAGCTATGGCACTCAAAGTGTTTGTAAAAATGCCTCAAAGAACTTATCCCATTGTTAAACCCAAATTGAGTTTCGTTGTTAAATCTTCCGAGTGAGAGCAAGTGACTTTGTCTCTCACTTGAGTTATAGTTGAAAGCCATTAAATATCCGTAGTCATGGGTGGTATGAACCCCTAGACCTTGCCCTCCTTTAATTATCGTTACAACTTTATTTTCTAGTAATGTACATGTAGAGAGAATTCCAAATCAAAACCAAAAGGTTGGCCATCCTAACGCCAAAACTCCTACCATAAAGTAAACTTCTCACTAGCTCCGACCCTTCCCTGTGAATTCGACCTCGAACTTCTGAGTTATTATGTTACAACCGACCTGCCCTACGCTTGGGGTGTCCTATTCTACAACAACGCTAGGTCGCAAGCAAGAACTTTCTGTTAGTTTTTGGGAAGAAGATGACAAACATTTGAATTTCTCTCTTTTCGCTTTTCGAATGATCAATCAAATCCCACCCAATTAGAAACTAAATTTACATAAATTCTAATTACATCCCATCTAATTAGGCAACAATAATTATGCATATTAATATGTATGATCACTACATAAGGGTAGACAAGGTATTTTGAGAAGTATTTAAACATAAACATTCAAAATGACAAGGATGAAAACTTATGTGCTATCTCCAAGTAGGATGATTATTTAATTAATTCAAAATCATTCCCCAAACAAAAAAAAAAGTTAGTGTTTATTGCTAGTTGATAGTAGTTGACGGTTAGTCATATAGCCTGCCTTTTTTTGGTCATTAAAAGTTAGTGTTTATTGATTCTAATTGTTGGTTTAAGTCCATCGATATGTATGCATATTTAAAAAGTAGGTTGTTTTGGATTGGAAAAAAATTTGACAATATCTCCCCTATTTTCTTGCCTAGCCCGATGTTGGAGCGTGATAGTCTGCATAAAATTTTATAAAACATTTTGTGGTTGCTGAAACTGAGTATAAATGTCCGGAAAAAAATTTGACAGCATCTCCACTATTTTTTGGCATTGCCCGACGTCTCGACGTCTCATCAGCCAGTCAACAATAGCAGCAAAAACATTTCATATATTAGATTCACGCCAACTTATGCTCAATCGACAACCGGAATCATGTTTAAAGTCAAAACTTCATTTAAAAGAGAACTCTTACAAGCAATTACAAATTATGGCATTCATTACTAGAACAATAAAAAGAATACATGAATCCAGGTTTTACATATGTCTAATAACCTAGCTCTAGGTACAAACAAAAAGAAATAGAAGAAGCCTAAATGTCTAGCATCGGTTTTTGATTTTAATGGCTGGAGGCTGCATAATTTCATCCTCTTTCTCGTCGTCCTCATCATTCTCGTCGTCAGGCTTTGATGGGTACTCAAGACCCTGGTTCGTCCCGGTCCTTGGTGCTCAATTCTCTTTGCAAGGAAACTACTACTTCTTCCAATTTCAGTAGCATTCATCGGATCTTTCTAATCTGCATTACTCCTGCAAAAAGTCGAAGGTGAAAAAGGCATTTTGAATTTGCTAGGTAAAAACTAGAGATGACTCAAAGTAATTAGATACCAGAATTTATAGGAATCTGGACTTTAGTCATTTTAGTCCATCACCTAGGTGCACTGTTCTGACCATAGCTGAAAGAATAACGTGAATTTAATAATGAAACTTAAACCATTTAAAAGCAAACTTCATCCTCTTCGAATCGATAGGGCATACATCAAAAATGGAGTTCGATTAACCTTATTACGGCGCACAATCATAATTGCTCATAACAGTAAAACTGCTGCAGGAACAGATTTTTGGGTCATCTTTAAAGCCAAATATGTTATCACTCTAACATAACCAGGGTGTGTGGGATGTATCGTTGGAAAGCTCTATGTGTCTAGTTTCTAACAAAGAAAACGGTGCACGATTTCGAGTCTCGAGGTAGGAGTTATGGCTGTTTTACCAAAGTCTGTCAGTGCTGTCTGATTCTACGCGGGAATAACAAGAGGTAACTAAAAACATGAGTTAGACCCACCTAAAACCATCCATAACTATTCTTCAACATCAACAATATGTGAGAGAGGTTTTAAGTACAGAATTGAGGGTAATTAAACACCTAGCTATGTAGTTTATTAACCTACCTAACAAAAAATGAACTAAGCTGGCTATATGGTAACTCATCACGCGTGGTGTCAACTAAAACATAAGAGAAGTAAGGAAAGGGAAACAAGCATGCAACTTCTTATGCTAAATTGGTGCTATGCCAACAAGAGTGATAAGCCAGTAACAATCAAAGCAAATAATCCACAAATGATGAGCTACGTAGTGTAAAATGGAGGAAAGAAACAAGCATTTTCAACTTGAGTGTCTTACTTTGACATCCAACTTTATAGGTCCTAAACATCAAACAAACATATAGCCAGAAATAAAGAGTAGAAACTGTCGAATGCACCATAATTCAAACTTCTTAACCTCTTCTGTCCCATACTAAAGGAAAAAAATGGAAATAAAGTTCATACAAAACACAATGCTAAGAGCAAAGCAAACTAGGAGAGTTTCCAAGCCACCAAAGCAAAAGTAAATACCCAGATTTTACCTAGGAGAGTCTCCAAGTTTAGACCCAAATTTTCAACACTTTCGTTTCCTGCATTAGATCCTCCCTGTTTTGACAAAATTAACCACCAAGATAGTATAAGAAACAAAGTTAATTAAAAAATCGGTTCTACTTGTTGAGAAAAAAAAAACACCAACAATTAAGTTTTCATTTTCATGACCCATTAATTTGAACATCCTCAGATTCATATACAACACAAATCTGCTAACAATTGTGAATTAATTTTGCACCTAGATCCGTTACCCATCAGAATTAGGGTTTTGGATTAGGAAAATAATTGGGATTAGGGGGGTTAAT
>JAXBDA010007862.1:0-16396 GCA_036023075.1 Gaultheria prostrata
GAGAAAGAGAGAGAGAGAGAGAGAGAGAGAGAGAGAGAGAGAGAGAGAGAGAGAAAGAGAGAGAGAGAGAGAGAGAGAGAGAGAGAGAGAGAGAGAGAGAGAGAGAGAAACGTTTCTAAGAAAATGAATTTGTGGGCCTTAAATCTTTCCAAATTCCAAAATTTTGAATTTGGCGGGCACAATTAGTTGGCCAAACCTGGAGGGCAGCAAAAGAGTGGAGAGAGAGAGTGGGACCCTCCATTGCCAGCTCAATCTGTGCACGGTAGCATTGTGATGAACACTGCGTGATGCTATAAATCCCTTGTACATATTTAGTGTACATTTTGTCTTAGGATTAGGAAATTAGGATCCACGTCATTGTGTGGTGATGGGGAACTTGACACACTCTGTGACGTGACAATGCCCGAGGGGCCATTCCTTGATTTTGCCTCTTTCTCATCTTCATACTCCTATGTACTACACTCAGATGGTCATTTCAAGTAGGCATGAGACAGATATAAAGAGTATGCATTGTAGTATTCTATGATGAATGAAATTTATGTCCCCATCAATGAAACCGGGATTTTTCACCTGATGCTTGATACTCCCACCGTCCCATAAAATTTGTTAGGTATGGAGTTTAAGAATTCAAAAAAAAGGTTAATTTTTTTCCAAAAAATAATAGAGCAGTATTTTTTCCTGACAAAAGTCTTTTTTTTTTTAATTCTTAAATTTCGTGCCGAACAAATTTTATGGGACGGAGGGAGTACTCAAACTAACTCAAAGTTTTGTGCATTCTTTCTCGTACGTAATTCAGCACTGGAACCCATCGACCAACACACGTTCATGTGTTCAATATATTTTATGGAGCTGGGGCACTCAGGACTAGGGGTGTCCACAGATTGGATTCGGCCAGTTCGGATACGGATCGGATCCGATCCGGTCAGAGCGGATTTGGATTTTTATGATCCGGTAACCATCCGTAGGTGACATACGGATGGATCGGATCTGTTACGGATTTCGCAGATCGGTTCCGGATCAATTTGGCGGACAACCGGTCGACAACCCTTTCCTCCATCAAATTCTGTCTGGAGATGTATTGGAGATATCTCAGTTGGGAAGGTTGTGGATTTAAATGAGACAAAATATGAAGAAGTTCCCTAGGAGCTTGCTTGTATACCATTTCAAGAGTTTTTTGCTCACCATTATACTGTTTCCGGTACAACAGAAGACCAACAAGCGTGAATGCAAGCACATGTCACACCCACTATTAAAAGATGGCATGCTAAGCAGTTCGAACAAGATTAAAAGCATCAAAATGGAAAGTAAATTCACTTAGGAAGTCTGGGACAACTTCTTCTTATAAGAGAAGTAATAATTATGCGCTCTGAACCAATACGCAAATAAACAACTTCTGAATGAGAAGTCAACAAAAATCAAGCTCATGTCTAAGAGCTATATCATGTCAGTTACTGCACTTAAGTAAAGATTAATAAAGCATTCAAGTACCCCTTACCCATTGAGTTTACTATTCTGTTAAATGCACAGCAAACTGACAAATTTGTAGCTTAAAACATGTGCTGGAGTTAATCCTGATCAACTCGAAACTAGGGGTGTCCACGGATCGGATTCGGCCGGTTCGGATACGGATCGGATCCGATCCGGTCAAAGCGGATTTGGGTTTTTAGGATCCGCAACCTATCCATACATACCTCGGATGGATCAACGGATGGCTCGGATCGGTTCAGATTGGTCGGACTGGCGGATCTGGGCAGCCCTACTCAGGACAATGCCCTAGCCTCTAGGACCACTCAATAATTTTCTGTGTTCTCGTGATATTTGTATTTTTGTGAAATAAACACTTTTTAATTTCAACTATAAAGAATTTCAGTTCTCCACTACAAGAAAATGTGTTTTGGGTGTTAACCTCTATGTGTCAGCAGAGATTAACGTTTGCAAAAGATTATTTTATTATGACAGCAGTAGATCCCGTCTCAAAAAGTATAAATTTTCATCAACCATATCCCCGTCACAAAAAACTAGTGGCAAATAGGTTATGTTTGTGACAACGAAATAACCCCCGGACGCGCGTAAATACTCCTTTTAGCGCTTAAAACAATTCCCAAACTGGGAGGGAACAAAAAATTTTAAATTTAGTTCTTATTTTTTGGGGGTAAAATTTCAAGTTATTTTGTTTTGCCCTGAAAGCAGCAGGATTGCCCCCAAACCCATATCACGATTGCCCCCCAAACCCAAATATCTCTCTCTCTCTCTCTCTTTGTGATGCCTTTTCCTTTTGCTTCAATTTTTTTGTTGGCGGTCGAGATTTAAAAAAACTAGCACCTATTGATTGAAGACTACAAGCACCTCAAGGAACCTGTCGAAGCACTTGATTCCACAATCGGTATGCTCAGAGAGGACCTCAGTTATTAGGGACCTAAGTGTGGGTTTATGCAACTTAGAGGTTGTTAGTGTAATAAAAGAGATTAGGGATAATTAAGTGTAATTAAGAAATAAAACAATTCAAAATAATTATAATTTTCACAATGCTTTTTTACCATCAACTTTTTTATTGTTATTTTTTTCATTTATATGATTTATATCCTTGTATGAGTAAAAATATGAACAAACTAAATTGTAAATTGTTACTTTATGCAAGTGGTGGCTAGCTCATGCGGTAGAGCTCTTGGACGCTCCACACTGCATCCCGGGATTGAGTCTCACTCCCCCTTCCCCCATGTAATAGATTAGGAATAACGAATTATAAAAAAAAAAAACTGTTACTTTATAAATTCACGTCAATTTAAGGAATAAATGTAAATTAAGAAAAAAAAAAGAGTGAATATTTATACCATTTCATCAGTTATTTTTAATAACAAATTACTTTAAGGTCCATTATAGGTTTTCCTAACACATCTAGTCCACCTCATAGTTCCATAATACCACTAATCCACTTTTTAACATTTTGTAAGGTACAAAGTCCATTCTCTCTCTTTTTAAACAAATATACCCTCACATTAATTTAATACATAATATACCCGGCGCCGGGAAAATCGCCTGAAAATTTTCCGGCTCCGGGAAAGTGACCGGAAAATTGGACTTCGCCGGAAAAGTCGCCGGCGCAGATAACCATATCTGGAATCAGAAAATGTGGTTATCTGGACTTATAAGATATGGTTATCTCTACTATAATTATTTTTTTTAAAGCCTGATAAGATCTGATTATCTAGACTCACAAGATGTGGTTATCTGTACTATATCTATTTTTTTAAAGCCTAATTGAGATCAGATGTGGTTATCTTGATTCAAAAGGTGTGGTTATCTGAACTCATAAGATGTGGTTATCTTGACTATATCTTTTTTTCAAAAGCGTACTTGGGATAAAATCCCCATCCACCCAAACACCACATTTGCATGCAATGCTCAACCCATTTCTTTTCACAAGGCAGCAGCACAAACCCTCTACTCTACATGTACAACTGTTTAGACGTATTTTTTCGACCTCAGCCGGAAAAGTTACTGGAGCATATAACCATATCTAGGAAGATGTCTTTATATTAAAAAAATTGATAATAAAAAAAGTGCTATTGAAAGGGCAGCTGAATGGACACGTTGATATAGTAGAGTTGCATCTGTCATCATTAATGAATGACAGGCTAGCCTATATAATAATGTATACATATTCTTTCCTTTTTCATTAATAATTATACTGCACATCTTTGAAAATTGTGCCAGTTGTTTCTCTTTCTTCTTCACTGTTGTATTTCTATCTTCATCTTCATAACTTTTGCCGGCAAAGGCATCACCGCTGTTCCATTTTCCAGATTTTTTTCGCTTCTGCAACAAGTTCGAGCTATCAGCCGGTAACTCCGAAAACAGTCCAGTACGGTCGAAATCAGTCCAATATGCCGGAATAGTCCGAAAACAGCGGGGATGAAATCAGAGGTTACTCTTATAGGAAGCTCTTTGCCTGCGTTGAAAAGTCTGAAATGGAGAAATTGATGGAGCCGTCGATCGCCAAAGACTAACCAGAAACAACGATGACGGCGTGATTTTTCTTTCTTTCTTTCTCTCTCTTTCTCTCTCTCTCTCTCACACACACACACACACACACACACACACACAGATCTAAACGGTTTTCCACTCCAACAAGGATCGTCCGTCGCCGGAGTTGCAGAAAATGGTCACACGACTTGATTTCAACCAGAAACGACGGAGTTTTTGCCAGAGTTTCACCGCGGTGTTCGCCGGTTTCGAGATCTAGAGAGGAAGCGAGAGTGGGACGATGGTGAGAGAGAGTGTTTAGGGCTCACGGCAGTTCAGGTTGATTTATATGGGCAGGGGTATCTTGTGTCTTTTGATTGCACGTGTGGACTGTAGATGGTAGGAAATTATGCACTGAACCTGCGACTTTGGGAAATTGTTATAGTGGACCGGGGAGCAACTGACCCTATTTTTAAAAGAGGAATGATTTTTGTACTATGTTTTCTTATAAATACTATATATTAAAATTATACTTTAGTGAACTTTGAAAATTGTTTGTATAGTTTAAATATTACTATGAGAGAAATTTTTTTTTTTTTTGATCGGCAACTATGGGAGTAAATTTTAGAATACATTGTTGAAAAGGAGAGGGGTGAAAATCACAAAACAACCAACCGACTATGCATGGGTATCCGTTTGTATGTAGTAAATTTTTTATGTTTACCTCAAGAAGTCGATTTAGGCATTGTTCTCCAATAGATTTTAGGTAAATTTAATAAAAATCTCATAAAATGGGCATTTTATGGAGAGGTGATAAAATTGAATTGTTTTCCCAACTGATAAAATGTAATAGTTTTCCTATAGGTTTTAGGAGGATTTTATGAAAATCTCATAAAATGACATTTATATTTTATGTGTTGAGATTGAAGTATCATAAAATATGAGATTTTATGTACCTAAAATCTATTGGAGAACAAGACCTAGTCTGATATTGATAATTGTTTCATGAGTTTGTTCAATTTATTTTTTCACAGAGGCACATTGAAAATTTGAAATATTACTTTGGATAAAATGTACAATACGGATTATTTGTGTAAAATTCAAATTGGGCCTCACAATAAGGGGTTATTTTTGAAAACCAATATCACCAATTTGGATGACTTATCCAGTTATCTGTTCTTGGAAAAGATCCGTTTCAAACCAAATCATCAGCTGGGGAGTGTGGACAAGTAGACAACCGATAATGTGGGTTTGGTCACTTTCACTTTGGTATCGCAGGGAATTGCAAAACATAAAGGCCGGCCAATAACGCTACAGAGAACCAAGGATTTATAACCTAGCAGTTATCTCCTGGTTCTCCCATAAGTGAGACCAGAGTTCGAATCTTGGCAGAGACAGTTGGGGTTTAGGGCTATGGATAGCTTATAGACCTCCTCTGGACTAAGCCGACCCTGATTTTTTGGAGGCTTAAAGCGAAAACAAAAAGGAGGTCTTTTTCAAAATCTTAATGAGTAAAATGTAAGTAGGTAAATTATACTTCAAAAAATATATAATATTATTCATCAATAATAAATGACCCTGAAACGATATACATATATTTTTATTACAAAAGATACTAATGTATATCGACTAATGTATATCGACTAATGTATATCGAATGGCAAAAAAAAAAAAAAAAAAAGAAAAAAAAAAGGCTACAGTGATATCAATCCAAAGAACCCAGAGTATTTTTAGGCCGAATCACTCCTCTTTCGGTTATCTTCCAACTGAACCAATATAAAGTTGCTGTTTACCTTTATTATTAACATGGGTTTGCTTTCTGCACTTTCATTTGCAATTGAATGAATACATAGGACAAAAGAAAAAAACAGCTTTTTTTTCTCTCTTTCTTGTTCGCGCATGATGCGTACGCGACCAATCCATACGCATCGCCGCCTTCTTGTTTTTTTTCATACGCCGAAATTTCTGTTTTTTCGCTACACCGATAAAACAGTGCGACCTTTAGGAGTGCTTTGGCAAAAAAACATAAACCTGTTTTTTGGTTTATTCATTTTGTCTTTATTCAAATTTTTTCCGCAAATGTTAGTTTTGCGTCAAATTTTTGTGGTTTATTGGTTCCTCTCGACGAGACGAATCTAAAAAGTATAAAATTATTAGGGGTGTCAACGGTCCGGTTTGGTGCGGATTGATATGAATCCGAGGACCGAACCAAAAGTCTACTGTCCGATGTTACGCAATCCGTGTCCAAACTAAAAGTCTACGGTTCGGTTCCGAAAAAATTAAAAAAATCACTGTTCGGTTCACGGTTTATCCACGGATTATTACATTCCACTAAGTAAAAAAACAAATTCCACGTTCCATTGTTTCCACATTCACATTCACAATGTAACTTTTGGAACTCATTCATCAGCAGCTTTTAAGTTGTAATAACCTTCCACATTCATAATGTAATTTCAAACAATACCAGGAGCAGTAATTCAAAGAGATTCATATTGAAGAGAGTAGCACTAGCAGATACAATAAGTAGATATATACATGCAAGCAAAATTACATTAACCAATTACAATTTGCACATTTACTTTTTATTTATACTACATTCACCCATTTAGGGTAAAAAATTCAGAATAATATGTTTAATTATAATTTTTATTCCAATATTAGTATATATTTATTATTTATTTATAAAATTATCATAGTCCAGTTCGGTTTATCCACGGTTATTTTATGAAAATTCATGGACCAAACCGCGAAGCACGGTTTTCTAATTTTTCAATCCGTGTCCGGACCATTAATCCACGGACCCAATCCAAAACCTACAGTCCAGTTCGGTTCGGATCGGATTCGTGGTTCGCGAGTTTTTATTGACAGCCCTAAAAATTATGGTTAAAACTAATTTTTTTTAATAAAGCCAAAAATACATGATTTATTGGATTAATTTTGGCTTTATTCAAAAAATATTTAAATTTCACTATAATTTCATACTTGTTAGATTTCTCTCATCGAGACGAACCAATAAACCACCAAAAATCGATGCAAAACTAACAAATGCGAATTTTTTTTGACTAAGGACAAAACGAATAAACCAAAAAACCTGTTTTTGGTTTTTTTTGCATCGGCAATGAATTTTTTACGGATCAAACTATTTTTGTCTAAACCTTTTGCTCATTCTTATTTTAGGAGTGTTAAAATCAGTCTCCTATAAGCTTTTAAAATGTTTATTTTATTTTTTTGAGTCTCTCATATGAAGACTATAAAATAATGAAAATACAAATAACATTTGAGTACTTTACAAACTAAAGCAACTTTTACTTAAGGTGTCGTTTTTTAAATAAAAAAAAAATTATACGTCTAGAGGATTCCACTAACTAGTTTTTTTCTAAAAACTAGTTTTTTTTCCAAAAACCAACTAGAAATACAAGATTAAGTCCGTACACCCAACTAAAAATACAAGATTATAGACTGACATCAGATCAACCCCTGGAGAAACAATATTAATATTCAACTTCTATTGCGCTAATTTCGCCGAAAGGTTATTGTTAATACAACAAAAATCCAAACCACACGACAAAATTTTCTCTGTTAAAACTCAGCTATATTGTTTTTCCATTGAAAATCAGAATTACTAGAAGGCAAAAATGCAGATTTCCATGAAACTTCCAACAATGCTTTTTCCTCAACTCAGATAAGGTACACAAACCATGAAGTCAGAACACGTCCAAGTCTGGGAAAGCATTCCACTAATTCGACCCAAAAGGGAGAAGAGTAGCATATCACAAAGAATGAACGGACCCATGAGCCGCATCAATGAATCACGCATAGTCAGGCATTACTTTTTTGAGGAAAGTTATCGGATAGGACTTTTCGGGGGCAATTTCATCAAACGGGATGTAGTTGTGCTCCTTATTGTAAACATGGCATACCGTCAATATGGTCTTCATTAGACGCCAATTCCAAGTAGCCTCGTTCAGGTACTGTTCATGTCATAAAAAACCAGATGACCAAAGATTATGTTTTTCAGTATCCATATGAGAAATTTTGGAACCATAAACTAACTAATTTGCTACATAAGTCTGCATTCTTGTTATTTCTATGCTATATTCGCCTGCATGTGTGGTGCAAGTGTGGATGGTGAGACGGAAGTGATCATTTGGATGTTGGATTCGTGCTTCAAATAGCACAAGTACAAAGGAGAAAAATGAGACATACCTTCCCCCAATTGTCGCGGAGAGATTGATGAGCTGCCCGCAGATTATAGCTTGGTATCCTCGAAGAGATATGATGGGGGATGTGAACGTTGATATCATGACAAAGGGTCTCTATCCTGCACAGAAGAAAAAAAGTATCAAAGGTCGTATCCAGTGCACAGGGCTCCTGCATAAAAATGAAGTACGTTGAAAACTTTCAAACTCATTTCTCCAACAAAATCAAGACATTAATTATCATCTCAAATACAATATCATATTTAGTACTAACAGGGAATTGGTTTTGCGAAAAAGTAGTATCAATTTCTCTAGTTTGGCTGTAATGAATGAAATTACAGACCACGAACAAGTCTATCAACTGTGTCCACTACATTGGAGTAGGGAAAAAAAATGCCGAACTACCTCATCCCTGAGGGTGGACAATGTATCTATTGCCCTTCACAGAAGAATCAACCAAAAAGAGAGATTTATTCCTACCTGGCTACTTGTAACCTGAACCTTCTAGTTATGCATCCATAAGGGAAACGAGAAACAACAAACAATAGCAAAAGGGATCATTACCAACGAGGATAATCACAGTGAACTGTCCCATTGAGCTGAGCCCGTGCTGCATTCCACTCATCTGAATGTCTAAAAGGTATATGGGGAGCTGTGTGATGGACCATCGTGAAAGTGCTCATCTATGAATCATGGGGGGAAAAGAGAATAAGTTGAAATGCACAATTATCTGCACAAAATAAGGCATATCACTTTTCAGAAAGGATTTCCTGAGAATTCATTTGCTAACCAAATCGGACCAAACTAAGACTAGGGTCCCAATGGATTGGGGTTGGCTACACAAATCCATTTCCTCTTCCCGATCTATTGGCTACACAAATCCATTTCCCCTCCCCGATCTATGTAGGTTGCATGTTCAGTTGAAGTTCATGAATTGATATCATCCTTATAACAACAAAATCACATGATAGGCCTTCTACCCTTGCCATTTCCAAGTCTCATCACCCTTTCTTACTGTCGCAGCTACCGCTATTTGTTGTAGATGACGAAAATCACCGAAACGCCAGTTCATTCTCTCAACTTAATTTCCTATCTTCCTAAAACAAAATCTTGCTCGCTTAGAGATGCTGGTGAAGGGATTCCTTTTGAGTCCAAAAGCTAACCAGAGCTCCTTTGGGGGGGGGGGGGGGGGGGGGGATGAAAATAAGCATAGAAGTAAGAACAAGCTTGTCAGGCAGACAAAGGCAGCCTTTTTCCTGGGGTTTAGCCAATTCTGTGTGGTAACAACCTGCTTTTGGACAAAAGGAATCGTCGAATAACCAACTCTAATATAGCACTTGCCTGAAAGTTCAGAGTCCGATAAGGTCACGAATAAAAGATAGGAAAGAGAAGGCAATGAAATTGTTGAGGACAAGTAGGTAAAGAAATTTCATTTGAAGCTAACTCCAACCAGTTCACCGATATTTTCATTGCTACTTCTCTCCTCTTGATCTCGCCTCTCATCCATTTTAACACCCTCAATTACGCTATATCTGTTTTTCTTGCTGTATTATTTCATATTTGTACAACATTTCTAGGTCTTATAAAACTTCTCTTAAATTATGCTTTCCAATTTTATAATAGTTTCTTCGGTCACATAAATGCTACAATCACCCTTTCACTTCTGGAATGTTACAACCCACTCCACTTTTATCGTAACATCATTGGGATTTAGCACTGAAATGGACACGAATACGAAAGTGGGGACAAGGACACAGCGGGGACATGACAAAAAATAAATATACAAAGTACTTATCTCAAGCCAATGGAAACATAGATATATAGAAGCATGAAGCATCAAGATGTATATACAAGCTTTTCCTATCCATCAACACTTTTAACCCACAATATTTTAAGTAAACATATCTAACCCCCCAAAATTAAAAAGCAAATCATATCTAACCCACGCCGTATCCCATACGTGTCCCTCCCGTGTTCCCCTCGTGTCCCCCTGAAAAAAATTTAATTGAAGTTAATGGGCATGACTTGTATTCCATTACTCTTTTGCCTTGTCCCCTGTTTGTCCAGTGGTCACCGTATGTTGGACACAAATAAGTTGATCTAAGAGTATCGCTGCGTCACAAATAAGTTGATCTAATAATCACAATGGCCACTCTTTGGTATGCCAAGGATTTCCGTCCTCACTTATGTCAAGGTTTTGTCCTACTTGTCATAACCTTTCTGACAATTTGAAATTCCAAAAGATTTAAACCGTTCATGATTCATAAACTCGTTTGTGCACAGAAGCAGCTGAGATAGACAAGGAATTGATACATAAAGCATTTGAAACAAACAAGGAATCGATACATACCCAAAAGTGATAACCCAACCATGGCATTAACCAAAACTTGATCCATCCCATGAACCCAGTCTGGTACACAATCAATGGCCATCCCACTGCCATGAATGCACAAACACAAGCCAAGCTTATGTTCACCCTCTTAACTTCACTGGGCCTGAACTTTTTTGTATCGAAGTGCCACTTCAACCTATTAACATCGTCAATACTGTTAATTAGAAAAGAATGATCTGAAAGACGAGACAATACATTGGAGAGCGAAGAAAAGTAGCAATTATCGTCATATCAAAATGCTTCATTCATCAACTTACCAGTGAGCGATAGACATCCAAGGTCGAAATGGGCCATAGCCAAATATAATTGCCTTCTGTAAAATCGGAGATGAATCAAACTCCTCTCTCCAAACTGGGTGCCAGGCTGTATCTTCGGACAACCTAGGATGGCAAGGGATGCAAATGTGAAGCTGTATAACTTAAAAGTAAAAAATGGAATGGGCTACAACTATTTGGTACTGATGTTCCACAAGTACCCAGAATGGCTCATTTAGTCAACATAAACGTGACAGTGGAGAATAGATGGGCATGTTTCCTACTGAATAATAGGAGAACCATTTACTTCATCACTTGTTCGGAAGTTCAAGAATTACGGGGTTTCGTAGATCACCCTTGGTTAACTCTTTTACTGTTTCAATTAGTGAGGAAAGCAAGGGGAAAGCTCCAGATGTTGTTATTTGCTTCCTGCTCCCCCTCCCTGCCCTCGGGCTGCGTCTGAGAAGTAATGTTCCATTTGTTTAGAAAGTCTTTCCCTTGTCTTCTGCACATATATAGAGATGTGATTTCTTCCTAGACTAGTCCCTTGAATTACCTATCCTGAATGGGCAATATAACTCATAAAACTAACAAACTTGTCATGAATAGAAAAAAGCATCCAACTTGTTGTCCATGGTTGATGAATGAGAGAAGCAAAAAATTCTGTAAACGATAAACTAAAAAGGGATGTTTCATCATAGACATAAGTGACTGACAAGTATATGGAACTTACATATTTGTTTTTGCATGATGCTGATCATGCTTAAAACGCCATGGCTCATAGGGGTATATCAACGGCAAAAAGGCCAGTGTCCCAACAATGTCTTCTACTAATTTGTTCTTTGAAAATGACTTGTGCGCACAATCATGGCCTATAACAAAGAACTTAACAATGGAGGGAGAAGAAAAAGGAACCAAATAAAAAGAGTTGGCCGGATGTACAAGGCGACATGAGTTAAAAAAAGCAATCCTTTGACGATATATTACAGCACTAACCCCTGTGATTGCAGTCCCAGTCCATGCCCAAGCCAGAGGAAGAAGAAACCATGGGGATTTGGAGATCATGACGAGACCCAAGACATAGGAAGTGACAGATATTAAGACTGACTTCCATGCTTTCATATCATCAATCTCAAACACCTTCAGAATTCAATTTAGGAGAAAATAAGGCATCAGATTATTAGAAAGCGACAAAGACTACTCATCTTCCTATTTAAAAAAAGGCATATGCATTTAAGGCAAGCGGCAAACTAATGCAAAGCCTCACTTTGAAAATGTTAGAAATATTGATAACTGAATTAGGGAAACAACGAGACAGGTAAGGTTTGTTCGGGAAAACCAGTAAGTTTCAAGCTTTGTCTTGGTGTCAGAATAAAGAACTGGGCTCCATCTAGCAGTTTAAACATTGCGAATTCTGAATTGTCTGTCCTGTTCATGCTCATGGAACTATTTGCAGCACTTGCGACAAAGTGATATTACTTTTTTTCTATGAATAATAAACCGATAACAGACTACTTTGTTATTAATTTTGAATGGGATTGGTTTAGTTGAAGGGCCAAGACTCACAATTTTGTTTTAGCCACGTCAAATTGTGGGAAAGCCATAGAATAGAAGTTTTATAGTGACTTCACGTTGAAACAAACAAAGTACGGCGCATGCCAATGATTAACCAGTTCTAGTGGAATCACCTTCTTCGGAAGGGTACCAATGATATCCTTCAATGTAACATTATCTGGAAGTGGCTCTCCAATTTGCCTAAAACCATAGGTCTTGGATAATTGATTTCTATATTCTGCACTCTCTGCTGGAGATGGTAAGCTATCTGCTGGAGGTGGAACAACTGGAACTGCCACAGCTCGGACAATTGCAGTCCTCTCCGGAAACAAACGTCTTCGGTGTTTGACCCTTTTCGTGGGTAGATATTCCAATTTGAAATGACATATTCCTGTCAATAATAGTATCCGTATAAGTTGCCCAAACAAAATGGGTGCTGAAACTAAGTAATGAAACTCAATCTCAAATGGTGATGCTGCACACATATCAAAACTTTAGGACCAAAGTAAAAAAATGTTACTTCACAAACTAGCATTGAACCCGCCCTACACCGACTTCATTACTAATCTTGCATTGACTTAATGTGAATAAATTTGTAGACTGGAAAACTCATGTCAAAGCAGAAAGAGCATTGATAACAACTAACTAAAGAACGGAACAAATCGATAACTAAGCAACCAACATCACCTGAAAAGGATCCAACTACAAAAGAGTTAGAGGCCAAAGTACAAACTCAAGCATTTTGTAACCAACAGTTAGCTTTTGTGATGGAAGAAATTAACTTCTGGCTCAGATCACAAATACCAGTGCAAATTGAGAAAACCCAAGTCATACCAGGTATCAAATTTTTTGTAACGGGTCCAATAATAGGAAATAAAGGCAGTTGATAGCAGGTTCAATTTCTGTAATCTGAATCAACACTGTACATGGTATACTAATTAAAGATTCAAAAGAGAACTAAATAATCTCAGCGAAACTGCTAGTATGAATTCCAATACATCCAATGGAGCGTTTTTGCTAAAACTAAAATGCAACTGCTTTCCAGAATCGCGTTTCCGATGAAAATCAGAATGGTGAAGAACTCTAACTACTATTTACCTATACCTATCATATAAAGACAACCCATAATCTTAAACTGACGCAAGAAGACAAAGAACCCAAAACCCAAAGTTCAAATGATTCTTTAGGGTCGTCTGGTTGAGAGAATTGCAGAGTAGCAAACCTGGTGGTTTAGGTGGGGCAAATCTATGGCGTTGAATTGGCTTTTGTTGGGCACCCTGCAATTAAAATCAGAACCAGTAATGCATTCAAGCATGAACCCATCACAAAACAAACACTATACTAACCCCTTTGGATTGGGAGAAATGGTGTGATAAAGAAAGGGAAACTTTTTAGCCAATTCAAAGGTACTTTTTCTACTTTTCTTTCCATTTCTCACCAAAGTACTCAAATCCTAATGAGTGATTAGGCAAGAAACTCTAATCCTTTCTTTTCTTTTCATGTCAAATCCCTAAATCCAAAGGGCTGTAAGAGAGAGAAAGAGAGAGGATTACCACGATGAGGAAGCTTGAATCAGCGAGTGAGCAAGCCATTGTGGGGGAATTTGTGCAAGAGTTCCAATCCACTTGAACCCCCAAGTGTGTGTGTGACTTATGGCGGCCAAGTTTGGTCCGTGTGTGGATAGAATTTGTTGGGATTGCACTGTAAGGTCCACAGCAGCTTGTACTTGCACCGAACATGGTATGTGGGAAAGGGAAAGGGCAAGCTTCCAGTGGCAGTGAGCACAGTTTGGCCATAAAAAAAACGGATCCGGCTGTGGTGCCCCAACACCAGTCTGGGGGCACCGGTTGCCCAATTTTACTTCCTACGAACACCGGATCTAGTTACCATGAACACAGACTTTGTTTATCACAAATATAGGCTTTACTTAGCATAATTTATGGCCCATACGTGTGATAAGAGTGTTATGTTTTTGTTGTAATTAAAGCCTGTGTTCATAGTAAGTATAATTCCGTGGGAAAAGAGCAAAACCACTCTCTTCCTTGTGGTGGTTTTCATCTAATGGATCATACTTATTTATATTTGATTGAATGACTTAAATTTAGTAGGGCACCGGTGTCTCAATACCACTTTGGGGCACCATAGAAATATTATAAAAAAAAAAACAGAAACAAAAAAAGGGTTAAGTGAGGAGTAGCAGAAATTTGTTTCAAAAACTCATTTACGATGGATATCTCATGGGATATAATGAATCACCCCATTAAATGGAGTATTTATTTTTGGAAAATGGAAGTAATACAGGAGTCAACCCAGGGGGCTGCTGTGCGGGTACCTATTTTCAAATTTGGACCGTCCAAACCTGTTTGGACAACTCGGATGGTACTTGGCAAGCCTGCCGAGCACCCCGCACAGCAGGCCTCTGGATTTCACTAGTTTTGGAGTAAGATTTTGCTCAAAGATTTTTTTTTTTGGGTTCAGCTGGGAGGTTGTCTGTGTTAGCTTACACGCATTTTGACTAGTCTTTTTTTTCCGGTTCGGTCAAAGACAAGTCATCCATGCTAGGACTTGAAGATTCAGAATAAATTAATTTCTTGCGGCATAATCAAAAAAATCAAATTCTGATTAATTGTATGGGGACTGGGGATTAAACCCATTAACTAACCGGACAGAAGCTTGGGGCCGATTTTCTCTCATCATAGGATGAGACTCCGGGCATATAATTTAAGGATATAGCATATATCATTAAAAGTGAAGCAAAGTAAAGAAGAAAAGCAATGTTCTAATAAATCTTTTGCCATATGTAGGATAAATTTGAAGAAAAATTAAATTCTAGTGATGACCAAAAAAAAAAAAATTTCTTGGTTCTTGAAATTTCCAAAAGGTATTTTTGAGAGCAGTCAAGTTGATGGGACTAAAAAAAATTTGTTCACCCTCACCAAAAGAGGGTGAACAAAACTCTCACCCTTATTGGTTGAAATGATGTGGGGTCCACTAAAAATAGTGTGGATCCCACCACAAAGTGATGTCATGCTTACCAAAAAGTGTATTGATTCAGTAGACCCCATACCGTTTCAACCAATCAGGAGGGTGAACAAATTTTTACTCCATTTCTTAAGCATAAAGGATCACAACCAACAAATTCAACTATCGTAGAGTTTGAACTTTTGTTATTTGAATTTACTTAAAATGCATCTCTTAAGAAAAAAGAAAAGAATTTACAAAGGTAGGAGCATGTGGAAAAAATTGTCTATCTTCTACAAAGTGATCCATTGTGTCTTACGCACCCTTAAAAGGAACCCACGAGTAAACATAATGATCCGCATGAGTTACATGAGAAACCCCACCGACCACCATGAGACTTTGATTCATGGACGGATTTTAGTAGGGAAAAAGAACACAAAAGATTTTTATAATCGGGTATCCTAATAAGCTCACATGTACCTCGATTAATTAAGAAGTTTTGAAGTAACGAGTAACAAACTTTCGGTTAGTTGTGAGAATTTTTCTGCTCGTAGTAAGAATAAAATATGCATATTTGTGGTAACCCTTTACTTATTACTAGACTCTCACTCAACCAAACCCTTGGACTCACAACATTAGAACTTCCAAGGATACTTATAACAACAATATACTAAACCCAACAAACACAATATATTTCACAGTGGGTCGGGAACCCCAATGGTCATGCTACAGGGGTTGCTATGCTGGTCGCCCCTTCCCACCCTTTTATTTGTTAAAAAAAAAAAAAAAAAAACACAACATATTACTCCAAAGAAAGAGAGTCCCATACAAAGAGAAGATCAAATACTAAGAAGTGCAGATGATTTCAAACGTTAGCCGTACAAACAGTATTTTTCTAAGTACATTAGCCAAGTGTAATTGGAACATGGTTACCAACCAAAAAAAGGAGAAAATTTTGGGTACGGGGAGGGTACCACGTGGTACCCTCTCGGCACATCCGGGCCGTCCAACAATGCAATGGACGGTCCGGATTGAAAGTGCCGTCTGGATTTAAAAAAAATTAGAAAAGAAAA